>CAODLS013867674.1:0-15331 GCA_948243855.1 Flueggea neowawraea
CAAACTATTTTGACTAGGTCAAATGAATTTTAATTTGTTTTAAAACTATTTTAAAAAAATAAATTATTTCACATAAAATGATAGCAAGATCAATAGCATAATTCGTTCTAGTGTGTGATCCTATAGGTTCGCTCAATATTGGCAGTAGGCCTAAATTACCATTTGGGCGCACAAGTCATAAGCGGGCTCTAGTACTCAACTTAAGCGAATTCGATGACTCAACAAAACCTATAGTTCGATAATTAATCCTTTGTCACACGATATCTCGATTAAGTATAAAGCATGGATCATGTCATCTTTATATAGCTTAATCAAACATTTCTTGATACCCAAGTAGACTGACCAAAACAAATTATAATGATAACCTCTATCAATTTCATTCGATCACGGCCATGCATTTCATCAGTCCTACTTGTCAAATGGCTAAGAGATATCTCACTCAAATAAGAGTGAGACAAATTCCTTCACTGTCACTCATATTCATCTACATGATTTACCATATGTCCAATTATAGCTTGTATTACCATCCTATTATGGATGATGTTGAACTATATCAAAACATAAAGATCATCATGTAGGAATCTAGGGTGAATTCAAGTTGAAGGACTCAAATATCATTACTGTGATAAGAAATACTGATTACATATTCCATACAGTATTTATCATAGTGGGTCAGTCCAATATCATGTTCCCAACATGTATTTATGTTCTGAGTAACATCTCATGTCCATGATCAGTAAAACATGATCATCTCTTAGAGTGCATAATAGTCTTAACTCATTATCATTCCTATGATAATGAACGACCAGGGACATTTTAGAATAGTGTTCTTTTATCTTAAGATTTTACTATCAAGTCATGCACTTGATAACAAAGACATAATCAACTATTCATGGATACTTTTATCAAGTTAATGCATTTCAAAATAACATGATAAAATATATGTCAAAATGAAAAACCTCATATTTATTAAATAACAATATAAATGACAATGTACATATGATTGGGCTAGGGCATATCACTAACAGTGTGGTCATCCATAATAAGCTTCTTCCAAAGCTTAAGGATTGCGGGAACTTCACCATCCCATGCACCATTAGGACTTGCGACATTGATAGGTCTTTGTGTTATTTGGGAGCATCCATCAATCTCATGTCACACTCAATTTTTCATAAGCTTGGGGTTGGAGAATTCAAGCCATCCAACACTTCTCTTCAACTTGCCGATAGATCCATTCGATATCCCTTGGGCGTGCTTGAAGATGTCTTGGAAAAGGTTGGTAAATTTTACTTTCCTGCAGATTTTCTTGTTTTGGAAATGAGTGAGGACTCCAATGTTAGTTTTGTGCCCTAGTCCAATCATTGATATACATTATCATTAAATTTGTTATTTAATAAAGAGACATTTCATTTCATATCTATGAAATATTATATTATTTTATGAAGATAAAACTTTCATGAATAGTTTATTCTTTCTTATGTCATCGAGTGAGACTTAATAGTAAAACCACAAGGTAAAAAGGAATGTTATTCTAAATGTCCCTAATCGATTATTATCATGGGAATGATAACAAGCCAAGGTTAGTATGTTGCTAAGTGGATAATCACGTTTTACTGATTATGGATATGTGATATCAGTTAGAACATAGATACATGTTAGGGAACATGTATTGGACTGGCCTGCTATGAAAGCACTTCATGGATCAATGTCACAAGTAGCTTTCATGTAGTGGTGATGTTTGAGTCCTCTGACTGAAACTCACTATTGACTCCTACATGAGAAATCACATGTTTTGACTTGGTCAAACATCATCCGCAACAGGATGACAATAAAGGCCATAATTGGATATGTCATGAATCTTGTAGAGGAGTGATAGTGAGAGTGATGGATTTGTTCCTCTTATGAAGAGTGATATCTTTAGGTCACTTGATGAGTAGGATTGATGGAATGTATGCATACTCAAATAAATTGATTTATTTAATGATAATGTATCATATAATTAAAATCACAATAACATTATGAAATCCTAGAGGAATTTTGGCACACACTCCTATTTTTTAGGAGTTTTTATTCTTGTGTGACAAGAAAAGGCACACCCTAATTAGTATACTTAATTAATTAGGAAGCATGTATTCTTGTGTGACAAGAAGAGACAAACCCTAGTAGGAGTAAGAGGAATTCGGCACACTCTTCCTAAAAGGGAGAGAGGCCATATTCTTGGTTGCCAAGGAAGAGGAAATTTGGCCCTAATCTAGAAAGAAATTTGGCAAACTCCTCTCTGATTAGGGTTAGACGAATTCTTGAAGGACAAGTAGAGTGTTTTGGCTAACCCTAGTGCACCTAGTTAGGTTTTCTCATATGCCTATAAATAGGAGCACACCCTTGTCATACTCTTTATGGCTTGGCCGAATTTGTGAGTGTCACAAACAAAGAGAGAAAATTATTTGTTAGAATTAGAATAGAGATTCTAAGTGCTAGTACACTCTGCCAATCCAAAAGAGTTTCATTTGTGTGGATACTACTTATCACGTTCGCATAAAGGTAATGTGGTTGAAAAGGTTTCGAGTTTATACTAAAAGTTACATCAACACTTCATTCATTCATTCATTCAATCGAGCTTTGGTTTTGAGTTAAAAATGCTAACCCTAATCGTGTATGTTGATATGCATGGATCCTTGGTGGAATTATAGGATGAAAAACTTTTTGTTATTTTCGATGTGTTATCCTTATATGAATGTCATATTTTAGTTACGAATTCCAACATCTAATATCCATATCACTTTAGGAAGACCATTTTTAGCCACTAGGGAGCCTTAATTGATGTTCAACAAGGAAAATTAACTTTAAGGGTGGGAAATAAAACTCAGGAATTTAATGTATTTAAAGCCATAAAATTACCATCTTTAAATGAGATTTCCATAACATTGATGTTGTTGAACCTTCGGAATGTGCGGAATTTGAAAAACAAAGAGAGTACCATTTTGAAACATGTATTGCCTTGAGCTTAACAACAGAAATTGAGGAATTAAACTTGAAAGATAGTGTGATGAGGTTAGATGGTGAGGGGTACATTTTTAAAACCATATTTGAAGACTTAAGGGTAGGGAAAACCAAGCCAAATCCATCTTATGAGAAACCACCTCAAGTACAACAAAAACCCTTACCATCACACCTTAGATTTGGTTACTTATTGGAGTCCTCAACATTTCATGTTATTGTTTCATCTTGTTTAAGCGATGCAAAGGAGAACAAACTTTTGAGGGTGCTAAGAGAGCATAGGTCGGCTATTACATGGAGTATTTTCAACATCAAAGGCATTAGCCCATCCATATGCATGCATAGAATATTGATGAAGGATGGCTACAAGCTGACGATTGAGCACCAAAGGCAACTCAACCCAAACATGAAAGAGGTAGTACATGCAGTGGTATTAAAGCGACTCGATGCATGTATTATCTATAACATTTATGATAGAAAATGGGTTAGTCCTGTTCAAGTTGTGCCTAAGAAATGTGGGATTACTATTTCTAAAAATGCTAAAGATAAATTAATTCCCATTAGACTTGTAAATGGTTGGCTCATGTGCATTGACTATCAAAAGTTGAATGTGTCCACTAGAAAAGATCATTTCCCATTTCCATTCATTGATCAAATGCTCAAGACATTGGCCGGTCATTCATATTAATTTTTTTCTTGATGGCTATTTCGGTTACAATCAAATTTCCATAGCACCCGAAGACCAAGAAAAAACTATTTTCACTTGTCCCTATGGTACCTTCGCATATAGGAGAATGCCTTTTGGTTTGTGCAATGCACCTACAACTTTTCAAAGGTGTATGATGGCAATATTCTCCAATACGATCGAATATATCATAGAAATTTTCATGGATGATTTCTCAGTCTTTGGATGTTCATTTGATGCATGTCTTGCTAATTTGGAAAAGTGTTGCAAAGATGTGAAGAGACTAATTTGGTGCTGAATTGGGAGAAATGTCACTTTATAGTTAATGAGGGCATTGTATTTAGTCATAGAATTTATGTTAATGGAATTGAGGTTAAAAAAGATAAAGTGAAGGTAATTGAAAAATTGCCTCCTCCAATTTTGGTAAAAGGGGTTAGAAGTTTTCTAGGCCATGTTGGGTTTTATCATCGTTTCATTAAAGATTTTTCAAAAATTACTAAACCCTTATGCGCTTTACTTACGAAGGATGTACCATTTAACTTCGATGTTGAGTGTTTGCAGGCCTTTGACAGGTTGAAGAAAGAATTAATACCCACCCCTATATTGATAACGTCGGATTGGAGCTTTCCATTTGGGTTGATGTGTGACGCAAGTGACTTTGCATTGGTGTTGTGTTGGGTCAAAGAAGAGAGAAGCTACTTCATGTGATTTATTATGCAAGCAAATTGTTCAATGATGCTCAAATAAATTATGCCGCCACCTCAAAGGAGCTTATAGTTGTTGTGTATGCCTTTGAAAAATTACGCTCCAATTTGGTGGGATCCAAGGCGATTGTCTACATTGATCACTCTGCAATTAAGTATTTGTTGGCAATGAAGGATGCAAAGCCTCGGATGATTTGATGGATACTTCTTTTACAGGAGTTTGATTTGGAGATTATAGACAAAAAGGGATGTGAGAACGTGGTTGTCGATCACTTGTCGCAAATTGAGCCAATTTAACATGATGACAAGCCAAATTGTGATGCATTCCCGGATGAGCAACTCTTTGGTATTTATACTCCAAGTATTCCATGGTATGCCGATATCGCCAATTATTTAGCATCGAGAATTATGCCTAAAGAATTGTTCTTTCATCAAAGAAGAAAATTCTTTGCAGATGCTAAGCATTACACTTGGGAGGATCCATTCCTTTTCAAATATTGTGGAGATGACATAATTAGGAGGTGTGTCCCGGATCACGAGATGGTTTCTATTCTTGAGCATTGTCACTCTTTGCCTTATGGAGTACATCACGGCCCCTACAAAACGGTTGCTAAGGTATTGCAATGTGGTTTCTTTTGGCCCAATTTATTCAAAGATGCAAAAACATTTGTTATGGCTTGTGATAAATGCCAAAGAAAGGGGAATATTGGTAAAAGACAAGAGATGTCGCAACAAGGAATTTTGGAAGTGGAATTGTTTGATGTTTGGTGACTTGACTTCATGGGACCATTTCCGCCTTCTCATGGTAACACATACATCTTAGTGGCTTTGGATTACGTTTCAAAATGGGTTGAGGCAGTTGTTTTACTGAACAACAAGGCCAAAGTGGTGGTGAATTTTGTGAAGAATAATATCTTTACAAGGTTTGGAGTACCAAGAGAAATCATAAGTGATAATGGAGTCCACTTCAACAACCACTTGTTTTCGTATCTCTTGGCAAAATATGAATGCAAACACAAAATTTCTACCACTTATCATCCCCAAACGAGTGGCCAAGTTGAAATTTCAAATCGGGAGCTCAAACAAATTCTTGAGAAAACAGTGAATGATTCACAAAGATAATAGGCTTTGAAGCTTGATGATGTGCTTTGGGCATATAGAACAGCTTACAAGACTCCATTGGGAATGTCTCCATTATGCATTGTGTTTGGAAAAGCATGCCACCTACCAGTTGAACTTGAGCATCGACCATTTTGGGCAATCAAGACCTTGAATTTTGACTTGCAAAAGGCGGGAGAAAGGAGGATGCTTCAACTGAATGAACTTAAGGAGATAAGAAGAGACTCTTATGAAAACTCTTAAATTCTTAAGGAGCGAGCCAATGCTTGGCATGACAAGCACATTTCAAGGAGGGAGTTTCATGAAGGCCAAAAGGTTCTCCTTTTCAACTCTAGGTTGAAACTTTTTCTAGGAAAGTTGAGGTCAAGATGGTCGAGTCCTTTTGTGATCACCAAGGTACATCCTAACGGAGCCATTGAAATTCAAGGTGATGGAAGTGCTCCATTATTGTGAATGATCAACATCTAAAGCATTACATGGAAGGAGATCAAGTGCACACCATTCACTCCATGACATTTGATCATTGAAGATATATCCTTACGTCCAAAATGCCATTAAACTACTTTTTGTGTCCGAAACGACGTTAAACTAATTTTGGTCCGCAATGACATTAAACTATGCATTTAGATTTCATTGTCTTGCATGATATTTTGAGGAAGGTGATAGGGGTATTACCCATTTACATGTTTATAGATATGCATTTGTCTACTAACCTTTCTTGTCTCATTGTCCCCAAACATGGAGTCGAGCATACAAGGATCGAGCAACCACAAATGAGGCGCCAAATAGAGAAGCATTCTAAACCTTATCTCTTTTACTTTTATGCTTAAAGTTGAATTGAACTTGTCCCTTTTGTTCTTGTGTATGAGATGTTGATCCGGATTTATTTTATTGAACATTGGGAAAAATGTTCAAAACAAGTGTGGGGGAGTGGTTTATTGAATGCTTGTGTTTAATTACTTAAAAATGTCTTTGTTTGTGTGATTTTGCTTAAAAATTACCAAAATATTTGAATTTTTGCTTGAATTTCAACCCGTTGTTAGTCTTTGATATTCAATAACTTGGAATGTTCAAGTGATTTGAAACCTAAGATCTCTTATATACCCATTTGTGTATAACTTTGGTTTCTATGAACCTTAGCTTTAGGAAAAGATAACCCCTAGTACTAAAGCTGAGAAGGATTAGTTTGTAGTTCCACACGCCCCTGTGAGATTTTGAGACATTAAACACTTTATTTTCTTGATGTGTGTATTTGTCATTCATAGCAGGACCCTTGTAGAATTTGTTATGAAGTACATTTCTAAGACCACACCTTTTCATATTGCGATACCGAAACGATGAAATGCATTGTTTGTTAAACCTTTGTTTTCCTTTTTCTTTCAATATCTACCATTTTACATTAATCCTTTGATCACCCATTTTGAGCCTTGACCTTTTTCCTTATTTTGAACCCATTTAACCATCCTAATTTTGTTCTAAACCTCAACAGTTGAACCCTAAGTTGAAAGACTTGTATTGGTGATACATTGCCAACTTGGCTATTTTTGTGCTTTTATGTCAATGCTACGAATTAATTTGGAATTAAACATGTCTTAAAAATGTTATGTTGTGCTTAAATGGTAAAGAGACATGGTAGCCCAATTTGTACGTTTGCACTAAAATGTAACGTTGATTTCTTCTATTCATATTTATATGAAAAAAAAAGAAAACAAAAAGAAAGAAAACAAAAAAGAAGAAAAGAAAAGAAAAAAAAGTGAATATAATGAAGAAAGGAATAAAAGCAACGAAAAAGGGTGGTAAATATAGGCAACCTTGTTTTATTAAGCAAAGACATGTAGTTTATTTTAGTTTGCATTGATTTGTCATATTTATGTAATGACATGTATCACTCAATTTCATCATTATTCTCTCAACTTATTAAACTATTCATTAGCCCCATTACAAGCCAATAAAAGTCCTTTTTTATTGGTATTTTGGTGTGAATTATTATAGTGGTTATAATTTGACTTTGCACCAAACTTTAGTAAGCCTTGCTATAGGTGAACTCGAGCGTAAACACTACACCTAAACACTGAGAGATATAGTGTAACTTGTGAAAGTGTGAATTTGGTTGTCCTTTTAGGTGGCATTACTAGTGTGGAGATCATCTTTTTAAGGTTGTCGGTTAACCTGACGTTAACTGTGTCTTTGTTTGAATCTTCGGTGCATATCGATTGGGGTAGTACATGATGTGGGGGTAAAAAGAGTGATTAGGAATTGAGATTCTTGATTAATTTTAATTTTTTGAATGCTTGAGGACAAGCATTGGGTAAGTGTGGGAGAGTTTGATATGTCCCAAATTTACATATTATTTCAAGCATAAAAATATAGCATTTTGGCTTTACATGTGCTTAATTGTCGATGTATTTATTCGTTTTTGTGCTTTTTATAGGATAATGATGAATGCATGAAACTAGATGGAAAATAGATAAAAAAAACATGGAAAATATGTTTTTGAAGTTGGAAGATCAATAGAAGAAAGTGCGACGAAAATCAGTTCAAATGGTGAAAAGATTGTGTCACGCGATTTGGCTTTGGAGGGCGAAATCAACCTCATGGCCGTGAATTTCACACCCCACGGCCATGAGGAGAAATAGAAGGTGGTCATGGCCGTGACCACTAGAAATCACGGTCGTGACCCACCTGTAGAGGGGACAAAATTGTATGGTGGACCAAATGTACACACTTTGGGGCATTTTTGGCCACATATTTACTGGGGTTTCACCACATGTAAAGGGGTATAAAAACCCCTACTTAGCCATTCTTCCACATACTTTGTCATTTGATTTTTTTAGGTTAGCAAGAACACATTTTCTCTTTGTCTCTTTTCTTTTAGAACATAAGATTAGGGTTTGGAGAAGAAGAGAAGCACTTCAAGGCTTGAGGATTTCTCTACAAAACTACATAGAGAAGCTTTATATGCACCTTATTCTCTCTCTCTTCTCGTTATTTTCATTTTTTCCTACCATGATTTATGTTGTATATCATTGTCTTATTTTTATGAACATGGCCATGGTAGCCTAAACCCTTTGTTAGGGTTGAGAGATGTGGACTCTTGATGGATATTTGTTATATTTATGAATGAGAAATTCCATGTCATATCTTTTGTTGTGTTGGAATTGATTCAATGACTTGTTTTGTATGAATATTATTGTGCTTGATCACCAGAGCAATGTTAGTGACAAATTTAGGTGAATAATCAAAAGATGAAGCTTAAATGAGGTTTACAAGCATTGCAATTACCATATTTAGGGTAGACATATTCTATGTAGGTTAGGTGTTCGATGAAATTCCCGAATAAACCTAATGAGTCTAGTTTAGTTAGGTGAGTCCGAAAGGACCCTCCTAATAAATGTAGACATAGCTTGAATGAACTCAAAAGAGGCTTTAAGCAATATTAGTGAGAGAACACTCATTCCATAAAGAACATGTTCATAAGTATAACAAATGGAAGTCGTGTGTCGAACCTCAAAAGCCCTAACATCTTATCATTTATTGTTTGTTTCTTTGAGCAATTTAATTTGAGTATTTACATTTGACCATTGTTGCCTTTTATTTGAAAATACAAAAAGTCAACTATTAGTCTTTTATTTTCTTGAAAGAATTGATCACATTAGAAAACCGTTCTCGTGGATTCGATACCCTAGGGATACTCCGAAGGGAAAACTACATTGACAATCGTGCACTTACGGATAGTCGATCAATCATCCTCCTAAACATGAATCAACATTTGGATTCAACAAAACAACTAAAACACCACCACTTTTTCCCAAAAATACAAATTTCCATATCCATTTCCTAACCCAACACGAAATGATCCACTTCTAGGTCCTACCTAACAAGAACGAACTTCTAACAACACCCATTTGGCCATAATCAATCATAAATCTCAAACCCAAGCTCAAACCATCATCATCTTCATTCAAACATCCACCAACAAAATGAAACAAGAAAAATGGAAGAAAAAACAAGTTAAAGTTTCGGTCTTACCTCAAGGAATCGCTCTGGAGCAATGAGGGACAAAAAGAGGGAGATTTGGGCAGGTTTTTGGTGGAAAATGGTGAAGAAAATGAGTGAGGCCAAATGAAGTTGGGGTTGTGGGTTTTAAAGAGGAAGAAGTTGAAACGGTGCGTTTTATACAAACCCAGACCGTGAAATGTGCGTTTAAGGCATGTAAAGCGTGTTTCGCGTTTCACTTCAGCACAAGCATGGATGACAACCTTCTCCTTCGGACGACAGCAAGCAGAAACGACATGTCGCTGACCTACTTCATGAGACATGCATTTCACGCCTATAACGTGTGTTTCAATGGCTGCACTTCACCCTTTTTCTTTCTTTCTTCTTTTTTTTTCTTAACTCCAATTGATTTCCATCAAAAATCAAAGACTCCAAACATCATCAAACATCCAAAGATCATCAATCAATACTCCAATTATTCCAAAGATCAAATCGAACTAGATCGAAAAACTACAGGAATCCTAACCGAATTGGGCGTGGTATTACATTGAATGTCTTAGGTAGTGTGGTGGTGTGATAGGTTAGGCTGGCAATGGGTAGTATATGGGCAGGGTATACCAATACCCTTACCCGTACACGTAGTTTATATTATGTATCCATACCCTACCCGTACCCTTGCGGGTGACAAAAATTATTACTCGTACTCTATCCACAGTGTATCTGTTTACCCGTAGGGTACCCATTTACCTGTGGTTTAAATTTAATTAATTAATTTAACAAATAATATAACATCAATTCAGAACAATAGATTAGAAAAATACCCGATATAATATGAAATACTATATTCACACAACATATTATAAAAGTTATAATTTATAACTAAATGTAGTTAATGAAATAGTAATGTAATAAGTTATCATTTGAAATTTCTAAATTGGATTTTCACGGACTTGTCTGAAACTTATTTAAGTTTTGTCTAAACTCTGTTTATATTTCAGATTTTTTTAAAACTTCTTTATAAGTTGTTTATACGTTGTTTATATATTATTTATATGTTATCTATATATTGTATATAAAATATTTATATGTTGTATATATGTTGTTTATATATATTATATATGTTTATATGTTGTATATTTGGTATCTACAAGTTACAAACATAGCATAAACAAGTTATAGAATTAATACTTGTATGTTTTACATCTATGTAAAAGATATAAATGTTACAAACATAGAATAAACAAGTCATAAATATAGTATATACAAGTTACAAACATAGTATAAACAAGTTGTAATACTAATACTTGTATGTTCTGCATCTTTGTAAAAGATATTCAACTTAGAAACATAACATAAACAAATCATAAGCATAACATAAACATAGTATATACAAGTTACAAACATAGTATAAAAAAATTATAAAACTAATATTTGTATGTTCTGTATCTCTATAAAAGATATACAAGTTACAAACATAGCATAAACAACATCATAATTTTTGAAAAATAGAACAACAACAATAGAATATCAACAACATTCCAACAACATATAAACAACAGTTGGTAAATTTGAAAATATGCATTTATGAATTTGAAAAAATTGAAAAGTGAATATGTAATATGCAAAAGTGAGTAGTACAAAATAAATATTATAAAATATCATAGATCTATTGTGTAAAAATCACTATATATAATATATATGTGTGTATGTGTATATACATATATATAACATGTATACATAAGTATTATGTATACATGTTATATATATGCGCACACACACACACATATATATATATGTGTGTATGTAAGTATGTATTATATATATGAATATATATATTATATATATTTAGTAGGTATGGATAACGAGTACGGGTACGAATATTATTCAACGAATACGAGTATGGGTAGAGTATTTCTATATTCATACCCTACTTATACTCGCACAGCAAAATATGAGTATTATCTGTATTCATACCCATATTCAGTCAAAGCGAATAATACATTTATTGACTGAGCATGAATAAGACCGATATCCATCAAGTACGGTATAAATTATCGTCCTCTATAGGTTCTTGTGGGGTCCAGGTAATGATTTTTTGGTCTGTCTTATTTTGGAGCAAAGCGATCTCTTTGTGGGCTTTTGGGGTATGAGTTGCGGCTAAGATAAAATTCTTGTTCTCGATCCGACCCACGGCCTCAGTCGTCTCCCTCAATAAGCTTGGATTCAACACAAAATCTCAACCCTTAATTTCTCCTGAAGGTCATTAACAAACACAGCAGCCATGGTTGCATCATCCATCTTCCCCATTGAAGCCGCCAAAACTCAAACTAAGCCCTGTACTCTGTCACCGTAGCGGTCTGTTTAACCGCAAAAAATCGGTGAAGAAGTGATTCGTCTTGCAGCCCGGCGAACCGATGCAGCATATACGATTTCAGATCTTCCTAGGACCCACAAGCACAATTCCTTTCCTCAAATCTAAGGCAAGCTTGTGCCTCTCCCTAGAAGCACACACCCACAGCTTCGATCTTTTCCATTTCCGACAATCGATTAATGGAAAAATAACGTTCAGCTCGAAAAACCCCGGAGTTTGTTCCTTCCCCAGCAAACACAGGTAACTCCAACTTCCTCAGGAACTGATCCCTCTCATACCCCATGGGAGGTAACGCCTACTCTGGCATAACGTCTTGCATTGGAGCTGTTACCCCGGCCATCCCCACATGCGCCGAGCTTGCATCCTCTGCATGACGCGTGGCGGACATCTAGTTTTGAATCAGGAGTTGGATGTTATTCTAAGTCTCTTTCATTTGTTGTTGATTGAGTTGGATGCTATGTTGATTATCCTTCATTTGCTGCATCAATAGAGCTAATCTGGTATTAATCCTTGCCACTTGCTTCTTAAAATCTTTCCCATCGCTTTCGATTTGCTCCAACCTGGAATCCATCCTATTGTTTGGCATTACCCACCCTGGATCTCTTTTGATTTTTTTTTAATATTGAAGTTGGGTGCTTTGATACCAAAATGATAGTCACCTAATAACAATCTGGAATAGATTGTTCAATGGCTAAGAACAGAGAAATCAAAGAGAGCAAGATAAGAATGTTTTACTGATTACTGATAACAAAACAAACAGATATTCCCAGTAGCATTTGAGAGGCTGCCTCCTCCCCTCAATACACTCGATAACAGAATTGATCCATGCATGCCCTCTCACATTCCCCTCTCCACTACATATAATGATTCCCGTAGCAAACTTGCCAACTCAGCTAATAAAGACAATACAACGAAACAAAGCATAAACAAATAAACCATAAAACTAGTAAACAGCAATCAACATGATCACGTCCATCATCATCCCATCAATCGGACTCGGCCCTCATGAATCCACGTTTCTTTCTCCTAGTAGTGAAACTTCACTAAAGGCCTGCTGTCCATACTCGACAACCCATCAAAGTTCTACTTAAATTTCTATCGGAAGAACAGTTAACACTGATAGCTTGTATTTAAATGCCTATAACAGTCATAAAATCATTTCAACAGCTCTAAATTTTTTACAATAGTTAAGAAGACATCTTTAACTATAAATAAGCCTCAAGAAGTTCAGAAAATACACAAGTCTTGATCTCCATTTGCATATTTCTTTTAAGAGCTAAATCTTATCATTTGACTTATCTTGAGCTAGTTTCTCTCTGAGTTTAGATTTACAAATTCTTTTAAGAGTGTATTTTATACACATTCTTGTAACAATATCGAGTTATTGTAATGTCTCTTAACACCAATAAAGTTAGAAAATTGTAAAGATTTTCAAACATTCGTGAAACTTGAAAGTGTAGGAAAGTATTTGCCCCTTGAAAGCAAGTTGATGTACTATTTTTAAAAAAATAATAAAAAAAACTCTCAAGTGGATACTTGGGAAATGAATATAGGTTTGGTTAGATTAAACCACTATAAATTCTCGGGATTGATTTCTCTTTCCCTAAACTATTTACATTAGTTTGTTTTTGGTGTCCTTTATTATTTTGAGTCTAAAAAAAATTTATAAAATTTAATTAATTTTTAAAAAACTAATTCACCCCTCTTGGTTTGCTAAAATAACGTCATAATATTGATATATCTTTCCAAAATACAATACAGAGCGTAATTCCTACCACAAACATTAGGCACCGGTTTTTTCCTCAATCCTTGCAATGCTGATTTTTCCAATTTACAAATCTAACAGATATATTGCATATTTATGATGCCAATATCAAAGGAAGGAAAGGACACTTGCCATCACTTTGCTTCAACTCTGTGAAATCCACATTTTTTAAGTTACAGAGTTTTTTTTTTCTTCAAAAGTTTGTTATTGTTAATTTCAAATTTTCGGAGGATCAAAACAAATTCAACTGGCTGGACAATTGTTGAGAAGTTTGCTAATAATCATAATCTTCTCTTCTTGCTCGGAATTCATAAAGAAACCACCAATAATTCGTATTTAACGAATGCTCATAAATCACCATTCAAACTAATCGGCTTATAGCTTATTATTACTAAAATCAACTCTAATGTTAAGAAGTCATAAGTTCTGATAGAAGCAAATAAAATGACTTGTTTACAAAAAAAAAATCAGAATCCAGAGAGTCAACAATATATGTCAACAGACTGCTTACATATTCGAAGGCACATTCATCACTAACAATCACCAGCAAAATGAAAAACTCTGACTATCCTTAACATATATTTACAGCATATTGTCCTTTCATATAATCAGTTTTATCTTGATGTAGTCACTGAATAAGCTGAAGATCATTTCGACAGCTTCATAATCTGGGAAACAAAGGAGATGAAATCTCCAATAGCAAAAAAATGCAGTTTCCTAACTTCTTTTCGCTGGAACTGTAAAATTAAGTCAGTCACAGTGCTTGTGTACATTTTGTACTCACAGAAGCAATCTAGTCTGATTAAAATATAGGCATGAAGAAAACTAAACTGTGCCACGAATTCCCAGTGTAGCCCAAGTATGCTCAGACGATCGTACCATAAATAGCCGATGAATAATCAACTAACCTTGCAAGGCAAAACCATCACACCAAAATAGTAAGAACACAACACAAATAATCAGCAGAGAAACAGCCCAAGGAAAACATACCATGGAGAAGTTAACTTGCTTCAACGTAAAGAGCTAATGCATTGGATGGATTATGCTCTGTTGCAATTACAAAATAATAGAAGATTAGTTCCAAATTCAAGGTAGTATTTGAAGCAATTACAAGGAAGTATAAGATGTAGAAGCAACACACCTTCAGGTTCAGTTCGCAACCAATCTCGTGCACAAATCAAAGCTTGCCGTGTCTCTGGACTCAATGAACTTTGGTGACTATCCAGCATCCTACCTCCATAATTAAACGCCAAGTCAGGGGAAACTGTTGACATAGGCGTCCCAAGGACATCTCGTGCCATCATAGACAATATAGGGTACCTTGGAGTGTGAACTTTCCACCAGTTTAATACGTTAAAATCACAATTACGAGGAAAAACTGGTTCCTCTAAGTACTTGTCTAGATCAGATACAGCACTCTGATTCTGAGAATTTTCGTGGAGAAATTTGTCAAAGCCCTTCAATCTATCCCTGCTATCCATGCTCGTACTAGGTAAGCTGATGCCAGGCAAAGCAGAACCCTGGTCAACCATCTTTGAACAGATAGAGTAAGAATTGAAAAGTTCCCTAACACCATCAGAAACTTCCTTGATTCGATCAAGAGCGGTGCTGCCATATATCTGTGAGTAATAATATTCGACCAACTTCATCTTGAATCGAGGATCTAAAATTGCAGCCACTGCCAAAGCTAAACT
>CAODLS013867696.1:0-10030 GCA_948243855.1 Flueggea neowawraea
CAATTTATCCAATGATTACACTTTGAGGAGGGAAAATATTTAATGAAAAGGGCTTCGAGATATACTGTAGTTGAAAGTTATCAGAATTGATAAAACAATAATTACTGTATACTTTGTTAACCAATAAATAATAATAAATAATAAAATATGTTTTTTCTATAATTTATTTTATTTATTTCCAATAAAAATCGAAATCACAGACTATTTAACCTTGTTAATTTAAATTTACAAGAAACTTTGAACTCACAATAGGAAGATGCAAATAATTTGACTACCCAACTGATGACGGCTTCCACATATACAACAAATTTAGCAGAAATAATAATAACATAATTACTGCAATTTATATATTTTAAAAAATATTGAATAAAGTTTGATTTTTTTTTTAAAAAAGAAAAGAGTTGCAATAAAATTTAGGACAAGTTACAAAAGTACCTTCATTTAAAAAATTAATTAAAAAAAGATCATTTATTTATTTTCTTCTCACATTATACTATATTTTTTCTTATATTATACTTCACGGACCATTTTTCTTACATCACATACTACGGAAGGTCATTCTTCTTACATTTTGTACTACAATTTATTTTTTAATATTTTTTCATTTTAATCATTTTTGTTTTTTAGATTACTCCATTTTTTAGAATCAACCTAAAATCAACTCTTCAAATTTTTTAAAAGCTTTAAAATCAACCTAATATCAATTCTATATAAACTCTACATAAACTTTTTTAAAATCAACCTAAAATAAACTCTACAATTTTTTATTTTAAAATCTTAAAATCAACCTAATATCAAATCTATATGGACTCGACATAAACTTTTCAAAATCAACCTAAAATCAACTTTACAATTTTTTAAAACCTTAAAGTCAACATAATATCAACTCTATTTAAACTCTACATAATTTTTTTTTAAAATCAACCTAAAATTAACTTTACATAAACTTTTTAAAAACCTAAAAAAATAACCTTATATAAACTACATATAAACCGTGAAAAAATACAAGCAACTCTTTTCAAAATCAAAAAACTTAAATTATGCCTAAATAAATATTTTTTAGAAAATTTAGACAAAAATAGGGACTAATTTTCAATGTGAACAGATTTTAAAACTTTAAAATAATTTATTTCTAAAAACATGGATTGAAATTCAAAAAACTAAAATTTAAAAAATATTTTCTTAAAACAACAAAGAGCAAATGCAAGAAAAAAAGGTTAGCTATATGGTTTCCTTCGAAACCCTAGCCGCCGCCATACTTAAGCGACCAGATCTGGCAGCCACAAGTGGCGAGGCGACTAGACGAACAGACGGGGAGAACGAGGAGGAAAGCTACTAGACGAGGCGACTAGACAAGGCAGAGATCGACGACATGAATGCGGAGACCGAGGAGGAAAGCAACGTCGCGAGCGGAGATCGGAAAGAGGAGGAGATGACAGCGGAAAGAGGAAGAAGACAACGTTGAAGGTCGCAGAAAGAAAAACAAAGGGAGGCCGATGGGATAGAAGAGAGAGGCGAACGAGATAGAACTGATGGCGAGGAGGTGACACGGTGACGAAGAGGTGAGGCGTCAACAAGGAGGAGAGGTGGCGACAACAGTAGATCGAGATGAGAGAGCTGACGACGGAGAAGGGAATAGAGAAGGAGAAGAACGAGAGAGAGAAAGGAGAGAGAGAGAAATACGAGAGAGAAGCGTTAACGGTTGAATGAAGAAAATAGAAATATGAAGACTACATCTAAATTTAGTCCGTTCAGCATGTTAAAAATTATTGTATAATTAAGAAAAAAGTTAAAAATAGTAACTTTATAAAATGTGTCAAATATAGTGTATTGGGTAATTAGCTCTAAAATTTTTACTTGTTATGGCATGGAAGGTGGGAGTTGGCCCCAAAAATGAGAGAAAAAGGAAAATAATTTTGTGGATTAAGCGAAGTGTTGGGTTTTAGTTGCCATTACGGGGGCACCGCTCACAAGTAGGAGTAGCTGTAAAAATGAAAAATCCATGCAATATTAATTTAATAAATTTAAAAAAAAAATAAAGAAAGAAAAGAAAGAGAGCAGAAGAAAAGTAAACGTGTGGGGTCCACACTTTTGAATCCGAAATTCCGGAAGCGGGAGGTATGAGTGCCCTCCAGCTGCATGCTTCCCTGGACTTCAACTTCATATTCAATTCCATTTATACCACAATTTTTTATATATTAGCTCTTTAAAAAAAAAATTACTTCGATGTCAAATTATATAATTTTATTTCAATTATATGAATCCAGCTAAATGTAATTAATTGACACCAATCTACTAATTTGCTTCAATCCCCATATTGTCATAATTTGCCTTGCATTGTTATAATTACGTTTGCTTGCTAAACAAACAACATAATGTGCTTGCACTTTCTCCCTAATATTAGAGCATTTGTAAAATCAAAATTACAAACAACGAAATAATTGTTCTATTTTTTTTCAAAATTTGCTATAATATTTTTTTACTATAGTCTTGAGAAAAGTATCATTATGACACTATAACTTATCAAGTAATTTATGACCACTAATTTATTAAAAGCAAAAACTTATTTTATAAGTGTAATAATAATAAAAACTCCAATCAAAATAATAAGTTTAATAATAATAATAATAATAAGTGTAATAATAATAAAAAATTCAATCAAAATAAGCGACTTTTGGCCTTGTTATCTTAATATAGTTTTTTTAATTTTTTTTATCATTAAATAAAAATCTTGGTACCTTAATTACAATACCAAAAAAATCATTTCTTTTTTCTATTTTTGATAACAATTGTCACGTCAAATATTAGTAGTACAACATATTTGGTAGCTTGGATAAGGTCCTACAGCTGGGTCTCTGACACGTGTGCGTCATCTTCCCGCTCTCACTCTTGAAATAACCGGTTGCCGGCTCTCCACGTTATTCTGCTCGGCTCATACGAGCCATTGCTTGTGGCTGCTTTGGATTTTTTTTCACTTTTGTGGCCAACAAAAATAATGTCTGTCTGAAATGGCTGACACAGTTGAATCTTTATTTCATATGCGCAGACTCAATCATGGCCGTTCATTGTTTCATGTCGGAGATAGACCATACACCCACACAGTCCGTGTATCCTAAATATCTAGGAACAAACTTTTGTTTTCTGGTGATAATTAAGGTTTATATAATAAGGGATCAATGGGGTGTATATTTTAGATTGATTTTTTTGACAGAGTATATTTTAGATGGATGAAGTAAAATTATATTGGAGATTGATAGATTATACTATAAAAAATAAAAAATTATTGTCATTTTTGAGATTTTGATAGATTGTATTATAAAAATAAAAAAATTATAGTGTCATGTATAATTTTCAGTATCAAATTTTGTACTAAAATTATATAATTTCAGTATTAACTGTTATTTTATCTTTAGTGTTTAGCATCAAATCTTACTTTAAAAAATATTCTATAAAATATTCTCTCATTCTTTGTTTTATTTTAATATTTCAAATATGTAATTAAATAAATTTTTAATTATTGATTACAGTTTATATAATAATTTTGGAATTTTAAAAGTTGTAAATTTAAAATTAACAATTTTTAGAAATTAATTAATTAGACATTGTAAATAATTTTAAATTTCATGAAACATCGCAATTAAAATATAATACGATTATAATTAATACAAATTACTACCAAATTGTTACATTTATTATGAGAAAATACATTACAATAAAGAAAAATAACTACTACATCTAATTGGTGCATAATAAAAAAACACATTCTAAAAAATACATATTAATCATCAACCTTAGTCATCACTATTATTAAATTATTTCCACAAATAGTCAATTAATACATTTCGAAGTTCAAAAAAAAAAGAAAAAATAATAAACAGCTTTCAAAAATTATTCAAGAAAATGAACAACTTGTTGAAATTTTTAACAAAGGTAACTCGGATTTTCAATGAAGTCAAGAAGTTCAAATGCGAAAAGTAGAAGTTATTGAATTCAATGAAGAAAATAAAATTTTATTCAAAGATCTGCATTCCATTTCTGATCCAAACTTACGTGAGTTTTTTCATAGTGAATAAAATAGGAATTTCCACAAAGACAACAAAGAGAAGGATTTCACGTTCAACGATTTGAAGAACAAGGCCAATGATCTTAATATTCTTTAGATGATTTTGGTTAATACTTTGATTATCGTGGAAGATTGGATTCTGGAAATAATTTTTCACATTACTAAATTCTTGTTTTAGTTAATCTTAAACCTTTATGTTGTATTGTTTAATCTTTATGTCAGTATGTTTTCTCTTTTATGTTTTATTGTTCGTATTTTATGTTGGTATTTTTTAATTTGTATCAATGTAATGTTTTATTTTTCTATTATAAAGTTTAAATATTTGGATGAGTATTTAAGAATTTATATAATTAATTTTTATCTTATGTACTTAATTTTTTATTATTCACATCATAAATTATATTTATAATACATTATAAATAAATTTTCATTTAATAATATTAAATTTTAAATTAAAAATATAATATATAATACTAAAATAAACAAGGAACAAAAAAATTATTATAACCAATTTATAATAATTAAGTTGCAAAAACAACAAACAAAATTTAACAAAAAAATACCAAAAATAATGTTGTGTTATTAATAAAAAAAAGGTACACCACACCAAGATGGTGCAAATGAACAGTGTTACACAATGTTTGGTGTAACACTGCTCATGTATCAAATTTATATGGTGTTTTGGTGATATAATGGAGTAGACATGTAAAACTTGAACCGGAACCGACAAATCGAACCAGGACCGGACCAGTCAAAATCAAAACTGAACTGGAACCAGAATCGGCCGATTAAAATCAGACAGTTGCGGTTTAGGTTCCGGTTTCATCCCTCTAGAAACCGTCGCACTGCCATTTCTCTCTCTTTTTTTCAACCCTATAAATGCTCCTATCATATTCCTACCAATTTCACACTATTTCTTTTCTCTCAAATATTTAGTTTGCTCTGAATTGCTCTTATTAATTATTTATATATTTTATTATTGTAATTACGTTTTCTATATTTCTCAAAGTTATTTTTTGTAATTACATTTTTCAAATTTCTTCTACTTTTTTACTATAGTTTAATTTAATTATTTTGTTATTTCATTACATTTAATAAAATATAATGAGATTTTTTTTATTTTTTTTTAAATTATGTGATGTAATTACTAGTAAAATAATTAATTTGTTTGGAAATTATTAAAAAATCTTCGGAATATAATGTATTATTGGTACTATAATTAATTACTAAATATAAAAAAATTTACAAACCGAAAAAAATTGACGGGATAAAATAGCAGATTAAAAAAAATTCAGAAAAAAAGGGAAACGAACAGGAACAGGAACTGGATGTTTAACCTGTCAAAACCGATTAAAACTGGAACCAAACCGAACCGAACCGAACCGGAATCAAACAAAACCATTAGAACTACAGTTTGGTTCCGGTTCCTCAATTCCATAAACCAGAACCGACGGTTCCTGAACAGGAACTGACAGTTCCCAAACCGGCAACAAACCTACATTAGAGTCATTTGGTGTCAAAACTACACCAAATTTAGTGCTTTGGTGCTATATTGGAGTTGCCCTTAAAGACTAAAAAATGATATGTTAGTAGGGATAATGCTCCAATTGTGATTCTTTTATAGATTGAGGTTGTCATTGTTCAGTGGAAGATATTTTCCTCGGAAAAATGTTTTTCATTGAAAGAAAAATCCTTTAAAACCACAAAAAAATGAGCATTATTTTAAGGATAAAACACAACAATAGTTTCTCCAATTAGGCTAACTTAGCTCGATTCAAGGAGAAAGGTGCCACTTTTAAGTTAGGTTAGCCTAATTAGGTTAATTCGAGAGTGGGGTAGTCATTTTTGGATCTAAAACATATTACAAAGAACACATCAACATTTCAATCACCAGACCAGAAGCATTTCTAACCATGTAACCAAAAACCATTTTTCTAGTATCATTAAAGCAAGCCACATTAGTATTGGCTTTAAGAAAACCAATATCCGAAGCTTGCATTCGACATCTCCATTATTAGGTCCCAGAGACTCCAATTTGACCCCTTGGGCATTATTAATAGAGAACCATTCCTCAAAGTGCAACTTACTCGACAATCTCTTCTTCTCTTTTACCTCCTTCCCTTTAGGAAATTGATGATAGGCTGGGTGCTTTCATTGATAAGCATAAGGTTTTGTCTTAATAGTTAAAATTCATTGGAATCTACAACAGACTCTTACTTCCAAAATATTGAGTTATCCCTACAGACATACATTTATTATGTTGCCCTTGTTGGACAATTTTCAGTCTATGCTTTGTTTGAGTTTGGATAGTGGAAGCAAGTTGAAGTGAGAGAGAAAACAACACCAAGATTTAGAGTGGTTTGGTCAACCATACCTATGTCCACCACCTAAGTTTCACTTAGGATTTCTACCATAACGATGATTGATTCTGAATTAATCTAACAAAGCCTTACAACAAGGTTGATTGCGGCTCACACTTCTAAGGCCAACAAGATTGATTACAGCCCACCCCTCTAAAGTCCACCCAAGGTTGATTTCAGCTCAAACCTCTAAAGCGATTACAATGTTGTTTTCTCTAAGTTCACAACAAACATTTCCTCACTCTCAAAGTGTTTACAAAAATATGAAAGATCTATGCTAGGAGTACATGTGTTTGATTGATGTTTTTGATCTTCTCTCTAGCTTAAATTTGATATTTTGGGGTTGATGGAATGATGAACATATTTGAGACTTGAAACCATATGATCATCCATGTTTTTTTGTCATTCATTGATGTATTTATAGTTTTTCTAAGCCATATGACCGTTGCCTTGAAGAATATAGCCATTGGAGTGCATTTATTGCAGTTGCAGGCTTCTAGATCATTCGTAATGTATGTTACAATTACAAGACGTACGTTGATTATACTAAAAATCCAGATTGCGTACATTGCAGATAGTTAACGTACATTGCTCAAGGTAAGCCTCCAGATAAATGTATTGATAACGTACATTATGTAATCTTTCAGCATTCCAGTGGCTTCCGTTTGCAATTTGGATCTTCTTCATGTAAGTTGGCACTCATATAACGCATGTTAAGCACCTCTGGAGCCTTGTTTCGCAATTCTAAGTTTTCCAACGCATTTCACTTCAAGTCAAACGTTTTTCTTGTCATAAAAACCTTTTGTTCATCATCAAAACATATTAGGATCTTAATATTGATCACATATGATCCAACAGTCCTCCCGGTCAATCTAATCTTTGCTTATATCCTCACATTTTCGTATAGGATGCCCATTTACTCTATAAATTTGGAGTTTATTCTTTATATATATATTATGGTATATAACTCTTGTTCATTGCTCAACCTACCTAAGAGTTTTTTTTATGGCAGTTTAAAGTATTGAATTGCAACTTGGTGTCCATCTTTTGGATCCAAAGTAATTAGAAGGTTACTGAAAAAAGATAGAATAGGCATCATTGTGTAATGTATATGCCATGTTGGCTCTTTTTAATTAAAAATAAGATCTTTTTTCTAAAGAAAATGATGAATTAAGATGGTATAGTGTTCACTTGATATTAATTTTTTGGACAAAATTCACCGCGGTCCCTGAGGTTTGACTATATCTCTTGTGTGGTCCCTAAGTTTTTAAAACCCTTCATTTTGACCCTGGACTTGTCACCGTTAGTCAACTATAACGGGTCACGTTAGATTTTCTGACATGGCATGTGGGACCTAACAATTTTACGAATTTAATGACAGAAATACCCTCCCTCATCCTATACTTTCTGTATCCCTCTGTCTTCTAGCCTTTATTTCCCCACTTTCCCTCAGTTTCCCACCAACCAAACATTTAAAACCACCTCTCTATTCTCTCTCTCTCTTTCTCTCATCAACTCCCTCTCCCTCACATTATTGAACCCAACCATACCTGACTTCTACTCCTATCAACCACACTAAAATACAAAATTCAAGCTTTATCAACAATAAACTAACCATCAAAACGCCTTCAAAAATAGTCTTTACAAAATCAACAACTCATAAAATTCAAAGAAGACACAATCTTTATGGACTAAAACCCAAACTTGTACTATTTGTAGCGATCAAAAGAATCACCACTCCATCCCTCAATCCTATCCACATCCATTACAAAGAATGAAATAAAACACAAAACAATCTCACTAATCCTAAATCCCTAGTTCACCAACTCTCACCATATCACCTCTCCTCGAGATCCTAAAAAACCTGAGCTCCATTCCTGTTCCTACTAATCAAACAAGGAAAAAAAATAATCCAAGCTTCAAACTCAAAAACCAAATCCACGATCCCCCTTTATTAATCAGATCCAATCAAAAGCATTAAAATCCATTAAAGAACAGAGTTATCACAATCAGAGAATAAACCCTTTAACAATGCCAAGATCAAGACAAACACAAACACAAACCCATTAACAAAAATCAATAATAAAAATACCTACAATTAAGAGAAAGATGAGAAATATACATGAAAAAATCAAAATTATACTGATATAAGGTCATTAATTTTGGACAAAGAAGCAGCTCAAACACAACACTCTCCTCCTTAGCTCAACACGAAGAAGTAGCTCAAACACAACACTCTCTTCACTGGTGTGAGATGCGAGCAAACAATGGCGGATCCACAGAAAAGACGCAATGAAGCAAGCGACGAAGGCGATGGGGTTTGTTAGCTGGTAAATAAAATAACGACGATGGTGGATCTATGCTGGACTAGGTATATGAGTAAACGATGGCGATGATGGAATGGATGAGGTCTAGAAACAACGCCGCTCTAGTCAACTCTGACTCTAAGGGAGAGGGGCAAGAGAAGATAGAGATCGATAGAGAGAGATAGAGCAGTGTGTAAGATTTGGTCCCAATAAGAATGACAATCCAACAGCGTGTGAATTGGATTTTTAACAAGTTAAAAACTTTGTTGAAAATCTTTTGCAAATTAAAATAAATAACAAAGCTTAAAACAAGTAAAATCAAAGTATAAATGCAGAAACAATAAAACCACCAATTCACAAATATGAAGTAAAGTAAATAGAGTAAGAAGAGAGAAAGTAAAGCCTCAATTTATAGTGGTTCGATCCTCCTTGACCTACATTCACTCCTTGAGATCCACTCAAGAATTTCAATCCTCCATCTCCTCACTTTCGGGTGGAGGAAAACCTTTTACACCACTTGTTTTTGCGGACTCAACAAACAAACCGTTACACCTCTAGTTTTTTCAGGAAACAAACTAGGAAACCTTCAACCTCTCTTGTTTTTCTAAGGAACCAAAATAAGGAAAAACCTATCCACTAGTTTTCTAAGGTTTACTAGCAAACTACTCTTGTTTTCAAAGGCTCAACAAGGAAACCTATACAACCTTCAATCAAATACTTTGATTTTTACAAATTTTGTTTCCAAAGCACATAATTTAAGCTCAACCCAACCCAAGAATAATAGCAAATGAAAATAGCAAGAGTGGGTATAAAAATGAAATTGAGAGAATAAATGAGAAAATAAAGATTACAAAGTGTGGTAGAGGTTTCTCTATGATTCTCTATCTTCTTCTGATGTTGGAGATGTCTATTTATAGCCTTATTAGAGTTTGTGACCGTTGAAATCAATAATAAAGCCGTTGTAGAATAGATCCAAATATTGTACAATGCTGACCTTAGATACTATGTGCATAGTATTAGATACTGTGTGCACAAGACAGATACTATGTGCATACCATATATTACGTGCGTAGACGGATTTTTTTTTTAAGTTTGCACTCTTAATACTTCACATGATTGTGTTAGGGAATATTCAAATTCAAATTCTCGAGGAGCATCTTGAATTTGTCAGTTTCTAGAACCCCGTTTATGTGCATAGTATCAGTACTACGTGCATAGTATGATTCCACCAATGTATTGTGTGCATAGTATCCAATATTATGTGCGTAGTATAATTTCACCAGCGTACTGTGTGCATAGTA
>CAODLS013868094.1:0-13634 GCA_948243855.1 Flueggea neowawraea
ATTTTATTCCAAAGATTTTTTTAATAATTTTTAAACAAATTAACTATTCTATTAGTAATTAATAATAATAATTTATAGAAAAATGAATTTTTGAGAGAGTGTAGAAGAGATTGAGAGATAAAAAATGGTGTAAAATTGGTAAAAATAGGGTGGGATATTTATAGAGATGAAAAAATAAAAAAAAATAAAAAAAACCTTTGGAATCGACGGTTCTAACTGTTAGAACCGGCGGTTCCAACGGTTCAGTGAACCACCGGTTAAACCAAAACTTAAACCATAAACCGCCAGTTTTAATCGGCCAGTTCCGGTTTTGATTCGGTTCCAATTTTGACCGATCCGATTCTGGTTCGGTTCGCCGTTCCGGTTTAATTTTTACAACTCTAATTATGACCATTCACTGCCTTTCAACTTTTAAGGGAAGAAAAAGCCCATGAAACCATGTTAACAGACTTTGGTATGCTCTGCAGAAGAGCTACCTTATTTATAGGAAACGGCATAATCAACTTACAACAGACCGGTGGCGGGATCGAAAATCAATGTTTCAGGCTGGACCAGAAATTGAATATAATCCACCAGAGCTCATATTGAAACCACCATTTTCAAGAATGCACCACAAATTAATCATCATAGCATTTTCTAAGAAAGTTGTCAACTAAGTACTACTACTAAGTACTACTACCTCTTGTTTTGTACACTACCGGCACAAGATTAGAGGGTTGTTAGCAAAGTTCAGCAATCTATACACCCATTTCATCATCCTCATCACCCACCCTGCTTTCCATTCTTCCCACCATGTATACCCACGCAGCAACACTGTATCCGAAAACAGTTAATGCTGCAGCAACAGCTTGGCTTACACTTAATGTTGCAGCAGCAGCTTGGCTTACAGTTAATGCTGCAGCAGCAGCTTGGCTTTGAATATATCGGGCACCTCGGAAGCCAGCAGCAATGAGCACAGCTCGGTCTCAAACATGCTAAGCATTTTGGATTCCACGAACATTTTATACACCTTGGTCTTAAACACTCGGGGCATTTAGGTCGCCATAGTCTAAATCTACAGCACTTGTAAGCAGTGAAAGCGTGAGCTCGCCTTAACCTTGGCTTTAGGCAGAGATTTTGCCGGATCTTTTTAAGACGGATTGCTGTTGTTATGTTCTCCATTTCTTGTATAAACCTGCGAAGATGGCGGATGTAATCAGGGTATAACTCCAAGTTACAATGCCCACCTCCCTTAATCCATAAAGGCTCATAAGGTTCCCTTGCCATATTCCATAAGCCATTGCCATGTAACCAGTTAACAACATCATCTTCAGTGCCCTGAACAATGCAATTGCAGCCTCATTTCAAAAACTTTGCCATCATTATGTATTTTTGTTTCCCAAAAAAAGAACGTAAAGACTAGTAAACTGTATTATACACACACGCAACGCACCAAGCTTCTTTCGGTATCCAACAAACAACATAAAATGGATTCAACTAATTTTTTCTGACTAGCAAATTTGATTAAGCTTGCTGCAGGCAAGCAGGTTTAGAACCAAGGTTTTTAAATCCTAAGATGAGAATTTAATAAAATTTATCAAACTTCAAATAAGTAACTAAACCAGCTTTTATGCTAGCAAAGGACAGTTTCGTTCATGGACATCCATGAACAGCGAGGATCATATGCAAGCCCAGCTTCATATAAATTCAAATTAAACTCTTTCAATTCCCCCAACTTAGTCTGCCAGTGAGTCTAAAAGCGCCAACCTTTACTTAAGTAGATTACTAGTCTATTATTAAGAAAAGGACTCTTCACTCTTATTTCCGGTTAAGTGTGGGTTCAACAATTGTTGTCAACTGTTAATTCTGTCACTGAATTCAAAAACTTTCCACTAGTAGAATTAGTTTCTTCCCTCTGAGCCTACATAGCATCACTCTTCGCTATCCGTCAACCTTTTCGTTATCAGGGACTATTCATAAAGCTCTTGGCATAACCAAAAATATATGCCAAGGATATAAAAGCATAAACAACACTTGTCAAGCAATAATAGGAGAAGGAGAATATTCCATATGCGGTATGCCATAGATTTTATACACATGCTTGCTAGATGGCAAGCCTAGTAGAGATCCTAGCAGTACAATGCCGTAAGCTTGGGTCAAGTGATTTTGACTTTATGACTTGCTAAGGAGGTGAGAATATTTCATTAAACTCTAGTATTATAATAAGCAAACAAAGAAGGAAAGTAAAACTGATAAGACAGCAATGGAGAAAAAAAGGAAAAATATACTTACATGTATCACTAACACAGGGCATTTGACTTTCTGAATTTTGTTTATGTTCTGCATTAAAAGGACAAGTGCATATTTTTAAAATGATATCAGAGATAGCATATAAGAGTATAACTTTTCATGGATCAATGCATCTAATGATTACACTTCTGTATGAAATATAAACATACATACATATCATCTTGATCAGATTAGAAATAAGACATTCCAGAAAACAAGATGGACGAGAAAATATTTACCTTGTAGATATCGAAGCAAAATGTGAACTTTACATGGCAAAGCACGCGAAGACCAGAAAGAACGCCACTATGCAAAACTACACCCCTCAACCTCGGCAATTTAGCAGCCAGGTGCAATGTTGGGCCACTACCAACTGACTGCCCATACAATATCAAGTCTTCCTGACTAACACCGTACTCAGTCTGAAGACACTCATAGACAGCCTCAATATCAGCATATGTATTTGATTCACCAGGCTGCAAATCACATAAATACGGTAAGACTAGGGACTCCAAGCAATCCACAGAGCAAGGAATGTAAACTCTACTCCATTATATCAAACAGGAAATCAAACCAAAGTGGGGAGAACCAAGGACCAGGTTAAGTTCCCAAGACAATAACACCCATATAAACATGAAGAGTTGTTCTACTTAGGCAGGGTGGGATCAAGAAGGGGGTTAGCCTCATTTTGTAGTCCAAAACCAATAGGTTAAATTAAAAAAATTAAACATAAAAAGAATGAAACGCCAACCTCTATTCAGTGACTATAGATAGCATGTTATTCCTTACCTTAAGCAAAGATCCATACTGAGAACATACTTCACAATTTTTCCCCTAGGAAATCAAATACAATAACTAGATTTACCTAAACCTGCTCTCCTATTTCTATATTTGATCCACTAATACACCATATGAATTTTACTCCTTACTGCCAAAAAAGGTGCATATTTCCATCTTGCAAACTGCAAATAACGGTTCAATGTCCATATTAGATAACCTATTAAACCTTGTGACTTCAGATATGCCCCTTGAGGTTCTATATCCCAAGAAGTAAACACCATTGGCGTTCAACTAATTTGATTTTTGAAGATATCCACAAAAGAAAGCTCCAGCATTCTACAGCTCAATCTAATGTGCATGCATCCAATGATCTACAGTCTAAGTGACATCTTACTGAAATTCAACTACTAGGATTGAACTAATAGTTTATGGTGAAGGGTTCACATTAGTTTGCAGGATATATTGTTCAAGCAATATCAAATTGAAAAGACCATCACGTGTAAATGAAGAAAACAAAAAAGTTGCCACATTTTAGTAAAATTCCAGCAAGTGTGGAACTTTCCTCCTTTGGGGAGGTTTTCCTTGGACATACTACGTAAGACTAGTAGTTAATTTTTCCTCTTGCTCTTTTCTTCCTTTCACACTTCCAAAACTGCCCAGAACTTCCTAATCACAATCATATATCATATTTTGGATAAACAAATTTTAGCATCATAATCAAAAATATGTCTAGATCTCATAACTCACACAAGTCACAAGGTAATTCTCTCCAATTATCCCCGTAAAACAATTACAGATCTGCAGTTATCCAATTCCAGTCTCATTTACGAGACTGCAAATTCATCTAGCATTTAATTTCTCATGCAAAGTGTTGCCAACCTACTTGCAAAGTTTACAAACAAAACAACAGCAAAGATAAAGCTTCAATTGGGGGAATGACAGCTTACCTTACCAGTAGAAGCTCCATAGCCAGAATAGTCATATCTGCATTACAAAATTCAAATTGAATGATTGTGAATATCACAATACAGCTCTAAAAGAAAATTGCATAGATAAACTGAATCTACCAATGAACCTATGCTATCAAGGTCACAGTGAGGTTGAATCAACTGATCCCAAAAAAGAAAACACATTGGACAATCTCGTGATTTTGATCTCTGGCAAAAACAGAAATACAGAGCATCTCTATTTCACTGCAAAGTTATCAACTTTTTCTCTAGCAAGATCTGAACTGTTTGGAAAGGAAACACTGAAATGACAAATAAAAGTTGAACAATTTACAATAAAGTAAAAAACAAGAATACATTTGCCATAGCCCAACTGGCACAAAACTCTGAGAAGAACAACATTGTTACCAATGTTACCCAGATTAAGAGGAGTCAGTAAAAAACATCAATTATTTTTATGCCAGTAAATGTTGTCCTAAAACACAAAACAGAGAACAAAGAACAAGAAAAAGTGGAAAAGAACGGCTATGTTATCGGCAAAAAAAAATACATTACTTTTATCATATAAGAAAATTTTAAGAAAAGGGCAAAAATTCAATATAGACATCTAACATGGAAAAGCATAAAAACTAACATGTCCAAATTAGTAAGATAATGATATGTTGTGCAAGAAAAAAAAATCAATTAACACTAAACCATAGATCTAATCAAGAAAATTAGGCCTCTAATAGTCATTAGTAAACAAACGATCCCTTTCCACTCAACAGAAAGAAAATCAACTGCTTAAAAAAACAGAGAAACTATTGAAGACGACCTTACATAGCTAAAACGTTCCAATTAAATTGTTACAAAAACATTTCCATTGCACTAGAAAATGTTAAAGAAAATGTGCAACTTTCAATTGAATGAGAGAACAAACATGAGACCAGTAAAAAGGAGAGTTCTTTTTTAATCTTTTGAAATGAAACTACAAGAAAATAAAAAGCATAACAAATAGACAAATAAAGAGGGAAGGCTTAACAAAAGAAAAGAAGTACTAACCCAATGAGATTGACTCTAAGATTGACCTTAAGTTGGACAAAAAGGTCATAGAGCTGGCCAAGGTCAGCAGCATTGCCATGAGAGTAAAGCAGAGTGAGCCTTGCCAAAGGGTTTCTAAGATAAAAAGCAACAATCTTGTTACCCTTCTCAGTATCAATCAACAACACATCCAGAAACTCATCATCATCCAAAGGAAGTGGCAATGAAGGAGCTGAAGAAGTGTTTGTAGACACCACACTCAACTTCCCATCACTGTCCCTGCTCTTGATCTCATAAGTAGGTGGTGATGGTGGAAAAAATGCAAACTTTGCAGCTAATTGAGAGAACATGCAACCCATTCACCTCTTACAACCAAAACCCACAAATCCAATACCACTCATTTAACAATGGTCATAGCCAAAGCTTGCAACTTTCTCTAGTGGGTCACAACAAAAGATTGGTTCTTTAGGGTTTTGGTGGTGTTTGTCTAGCAAAATTTGTGCCAAACATTCATTACAACTTCGTGACAGAGGGAAAGACAAGAGTAGAGAAGGTGTTGTTGTGTTGTACTGTAGTGAATGAGTAGAGTGTTTGTGTGTGTGGGCTTGGAAAATGGAAACAGTGAGTTGATGAGTTGAATATAAGCTATGACTTCATTGTGGTGTCAGGTATTGTGTACAGATGGAGTCAATATACAGATACATTTCTCTGCTACATGACATTTTTTACTCTCAATTTTGAGCTGTTTTATGCACACCCTCTCATCTCTCTTTCTTCTCCATACTCGCTGCCTCCTTGGTTGCACTACCACTTACCTAGATAAATAAAATAGTGTTTTCTTCCTAAATTTAAATTCTCGTAATTTTCAAAATTTATTTTTAAAATTAAAATTAAATTATAGTACTACTAAAGTAATTGGGTGATATGTCTTATGGGTTAAATGTTTACACTGTAGAGAAATCTAAATTTGTCAAATATAAACAAAATCTAAAAATATTTGATGACTCAATAAAAGAACATTTTTTTAATAAAATGCATTTGAATAGGATTTTTATCCCAATAATATCGATTTTTTATGTGGAGTTTTTTTGATAGTTACAAATAATATATTTATCCAATAATTCTACTGAGGATCTCTCTTCTTCGTTGATTACTACATTTGACTTATAGAAATGGAATCAATTGCTATTCATCATAAAGCCTTGAAAATATTAAAGCAAAGCTTTACTCTACATTCATAAATATTATAAAAAATGATATAAAAGTATATCACTATGTAAGTCTTAAAAAATATTTTACAATTTCAACTATGTATCTTATTATTTAAGAAACTAAATATAACAGTGTATATGATTATTTTGAAATAATGCATATGTAATATGTATAATGGTAGTCAAGATACACAGTGCTAGATGGATGTGGGGTCGGCCGCGGTCTAGAATATACCTATTTTTTATTGCCGATCCATCTCCGCCTTAGGGTTGAAGTTTCGTTCTTGACATCAGTTTTAACACCAACACTAATTTCTTTGATTCTTAACTCCGCTGTTAAAGATAAATTTAATTTTTTAAATTCAGGCAATTATGATAAACCAATTCAACCACTAAGGTGAGTGAATTGTAAACTTAATAAAAGCGCAATGTCATAATTATGCATAAAATGAAATTGTGCTATCCACAATTGGAAAATATTTATCATGTTTGGCATTTTGCTTTTCATAATTAAATTTATATTTATCTAGAAATAGGAAAATAGAGAAAAACACAGCCCCCACTACATACAAAGATTTGCCAACAGCATGAGTCTTGTCATTGTATTCTTTAGTTGGTTACCATATACAACAAAAATTATGCATCTCAATTTGTTATTTTTAATTTGTTAAAAAAAAAAACTCTCCAATTTGTTAATAACATATCTAACACATCTGTAATTTACTATTTTATCACTCAATCAAACATTTTATTAAGAAACTAGCTAGTGACTTTTCATCTACCAGAAATTTATAAAAATACCACTTTTATAAGGATTGGAAATGTATGTATTTATAACATAAAATTATTAGAAAATAGACGAAGTTATTTAGGTTTTATCTATTTGACTACAAGGTGTTCAAGTCGTTTGGTGTTTATATTGACGATTTTTATTTGTTCAACTAAACAATTTTTATTCATTATGAGAGACATTCGAATTAGTTTAGATTTTAGGAGTTTAAATTTATAATTTTATACAAATCTCTCAATTTTTAAAAATGTTTATTTTCAATTGAATCAAACATAAATATAGCAGTACAATAAGTATATATAGGTGGTAATTATCTAAAAGATAGTAGATGCTCAAATGTCATTTTTTATTATAAGTTAACGCTACTTGATAATATTTATTGTCTTTAATCTAACACTTAGCTCTAAGCTAAAGAATAAAACATAACTAATTTAATACTTAACTTCAAGTTTAGGTCGCTAAACACACAAGCTACATCCATAATTGTTGTAGGCCATCGTTTCTATTGTCACGACATCTTGTCATATGACATATAGGAAATAATGTGGGTCCCAAGATTCTCTCCACCAATGGATTGGCAAGGACCTGTTATGTCACCATCTTCACCCTGAAAGAAGAAGCAGTGGCGGGGGTGGGTGGTGGAGGAAGGAGGCAATGAGGGTGGCGCGTGGGTATCAGGTAGGATTGTGACTTCAATAAGTAGAGAGTAATTAATTGATGGTTGGATGGTCCATGTAGAAATTGATTGGTATAAAGACGCTACAAATGTATTTGAGAGTGGAAGTGGAACTGAAGAATGCGATGACTCCACCTAATTTTCTACGTCCAATACATTATTGTCCCTACTTCTTTCTCTACCCACCACGTGTAGGTTTAGGGTTACGGTTGCCTTCTTCAATAATTTTGGATGTTCATGGGCGTGTCTAATTAATTCCACCAATTGAACCTACACCATAGCACAAATTTTAAAGGGCACGTCTCTATGTTTTTATGTATTTTCCATCGAGGTCCTTATGATTTCGAAATTGGCCCCTCTCGTCCTTCTAATTTAACACCGTTAGTTTTACTAATTTTGTTTTTTAGATGATTAAGAGATGTAAATCGTAGATTAGTAGGTTAAAAGTGAAAAAAAGGAGAATAATACTTTGTTTTATACCGAATCAATAATAAAAGTAGACACGGTAAGTGTTAAAAAACATTTATAATGTGAAAAAGAAAAGGAACTATGACCTTGAAGAGAAAACATGACAAAAGGGCAAATGTAAAACCAAGTAGAAGAGGAAAAAAAATGATGCCTAATCATAGCTTGAGTTAAGAGAAATGTTTATAGGTGGAAGACACAATTAGTTTTTTTGGCATGAGAGGAAATGATTGGGTGAAAAATAAATAAAGAAAAATAATAAAGAAAAAGAGTTGGAAAGACGAAGTTAGGGTTATGATAGTGATGCATTGCATGCTGATGGCGGTGGAATGAAATTATTTGTTCTCTTTCAACTACTTTTGCTCCATTTTTTGTGGTTAAATCTTCATTTGGAACGCAAAAGTCTTGTACTTTTGATTGTGTAATTAATTGCTGCTGCTTTAATTTGCATGTTTCGATCATTTGTCAAAAAGCGGCAGCAAGTTTATATAGATTTGATGTAAAATTAACACTTTTTAGGATTGATTTTTGGTAAAAAAACATTATATGCATGCATTTTTAGCTCATTCTTCTTAATTTCTACACTTCCTAGTGTAAGAACGTATTTATCATATCGAGACAATTTAGTAAATTGTTTTGAAATTAGAAAATAAAACTTTTTTGACTGTGAAATTAGGCAATAAGACTAGGTAGTCTAATTAAACTCGTCTAATTGTTTGTTCTGTATTGTATCTATTTATTAAAGCTTATGTAATTAAATAATGTTAAACGACTACAAAAAAAAATAAAAAGATAATTTGAGAAATATCAAACACGTAAAAACATCTTTGTACTCGTTACGAAAATAATGTTATAAAATTATTTATATAGTTCTTGCAATATCTCAATATATAACTTCTTTTATAGTTTGCATCTAATGTTTAACTATTTTACTCATAAATTATCTAAACTTTTATGAAATGGTATGGACTCCCTCTTTTGTAATCGAAATTTTCGACTGTAAATTTTAAATATAAAAAACTTTAAATTTCAACAAAAGGAACTTTATCACCCATAAGAAATCCCGAAAGGTTTAATAAATTATGTTATTTCGAAGCTACTTGGCAAGAAAATGTATGAAATGATAACAATAGCAGAGGTAAGGCTCAGTTCCCAGAACAAATATTTTTAGAGTATCCCAAATTTTGGTATCTTCACTATATTTTCACATATAAGAATGCATGAGAATGTGCTATGATTCGAAACCTTCGTGCATCCAACATTAATTTAATCATATTATATAATATGACATTACGTACTCAAACAAAAGCTGTATGTGCCTGTGCTTACACAACAATATTAGATATATAAGTTGGTTCTTGTGTTTCCAAGTTCCACTCGTTTTGCTCAAATTAGCTTTCTTATCCTTTGTTTTCCTCTTTTTTATCTTAGAAAGAGTCTAGTGGATCCTTTATCTTAAACCATTCATAAAGTAACAGCTACGAATTGCAAAATTAAAAAAAGGTGAATTAATTGTTTAATTGTAGTGTAAGAGCTATGAAATGATTTAAATATAACATCATCACCTGATGAACAGTTGATTTAGTCGTTAACATTGGATATTATCGAAATTTGTTTATCATAAGAATCTGAATTTTATTAAATATAGTTATTAAGAGAAAAAATAAATAATTGATATTCTAAAATTTAAATATGGAGAAATTCATGGGATACATGTTTATTTGGAAAAAGAAATTCCTTTTCTTTTCAAATGAAGACAGAGAATTAATGCATACAGAGAATTAATATTGATCAGATGAAGAACTAGAAAACAAATCAGACAAGGCTCATATTTTCTAGTTTTTTAAAAAGTGGAAAAATGGAAAACATATACAAATTTTGAAAACAATGTTGGAAACCGAAGTTTGATTTTGATGATAACAAAACATTCAATAAAGTTTTGTAAAGCATTAGAGTTGTTCAAGTGTGTGAAAGAACTTGTGCGAGTAATAATTTATCTTATGCAAGTAATCAACTATGCTAGAGGACATGGTTTTCCAGACATTTTGAGAGTAACGCACTGGATTATGCCATTTCAGGAAGACTGAAACTGTAGCTCTCACTTGAGTAACTCACATATCTAGTTGAGTAAGTCCCTTTAACAGAGTATTAAAAGTTTAAATTTCTCTTTAATGGCTAGTTTATTCATACCAACGGTCATTTGTTTCAAAAGGGTTATAAATACATTAAGGCTAAGAAAGATGAGATGATCATATGCTATCAAGGTTCAAAAACTTCCATCATTTCCTTCACCCTAAACACAAAATATTAAGTTAGAGAGAAGATTAAAGAGCATCAAATCTACACAAACACTTCTGATATAGAGTTTTCATTTGTATTTCTTTGTAAAAACTTTGGGTATGGGAAAAATTTATTTTTAGCCTTAAAAATAACATTATAAGAGCTTTAGAAGTATGAGCGTAAAGTAAAATCAACCTTATATAGGCTTTAGAGGTGTGAGTCGAAATTAACATTGTTGTATTGATCTTATTAGATTGAGTTATAATCAACCATTGAGAATAAATAGTGGATTGGGAAAATTCCAAATAAGAAACTTAGATAATGGATATAGACAAGGTTTGACCGAACCATTTTAAATTGTTTGTGCTATTTCTTCTCTTTTCTACAAGCTTCCGCTTCTGCATCTACTCTAACAAACAAAAAATTTGTTTTCTATTTTAGAGAATAGATCTATTTTGAACAATTTTTCTATATTTTTTTGTCTCTACTTTTCATGTTTTCCAGAAAATTTACAAAACTTCTCCATACTAAATATTCCCCTAACTTTTATATAACAAGAGTATAGAGAAATTTAATTGTATTGTCAAATAAACTTGCAATTAAAATTGTAAAAAAGAGACGAGAAGAGTTTTTCTTCTATCAAAAGACAAGAAGATATATATATATAAATAATGGAATTTTACTAAGCACAACCCATTATAGCAATGGATCAACAGAGATTAAAAAAATCCCACTACTCGAAGTGCTTCCCTGTACTACGAAGTTATAACACCAAAAAAAGATTAAAAAAAACCTATAAATTACAACTGAAATCTAATACATACAACATTAAGAGTTTAGACGATCATTTATCTAAAGAAAAAATTGGAATTTCATCCTGTAATAGATGTTCAAATAATTTAGTTGAGTTATGCCAAATGTCATCTTTCGTTGAAACAATATGTTTTTTGTCATATATTAAAACTAGAACAAATACAAGCATAAAGCGTTTTATAACAAGTTAGATTTGAAAAGGGAATAAACAAAAGCTTTAAGATGCCGTGGGGAAAGTGAGTGTGCATCTTCCCCTCTCACAAGAGACAAACATCAAAAAAAAAAGAAGACAAAATTGCATTTGCATGCCAATATTAGTCAAACAAATACGTTTTTTTTATGAGATTTTAAAAACATCCCAAGTCAGTTTCTCACTTTCTTGTCTCCCCATTAAGCACGTGAGGTCCCACTAATTACCCCTTAATTATTTTTTTCTCAATTTTTGCTCTTAATTACCCTTCCAAATCTTGTCCAAAACAACCCTTTTTTCTGATTTTTTTTTGATGATTAGTATATTAACTTGAGTGGATTTTATTTATCAAAATGTGGAGATCTAATCTTAATAGGCAGTACTCCAAGCGATAATATACCCTAACGGAAAAAACTACCGTAATTCATATTTTAATCACTTTCATTTATGTATAACTATGATAACTTTGGAAGCCTAACGTCGCTTCAAAGACGGTGTAGTTGCTCTCATAATAGTTGAGACCAAAGAATGCTCTTTTTTTTTCTCCTTGAAGACCAAAAAATGTTGATTCCTAGAAATAGTTAGGCTGTAATGTATTCACATCTAGCACAAGATCATGTGTTTGTGATGCAAGTAGACCAAAATAATGCAGATTTAGATACTAATCGGACACTGACATCTTTTTCTCAAACAGGTCACCAAAGTGTTAGCTGTAAATCCTAACAAAAACATAACAATGCCAACATTTTATTAAAATCTTCTCAGGGAATACTATAAGTTTGATTTGAAGTATTAGAATGATACGAGAATTCGTGGCGTACTTCCCAAGTCCAACTCAATGTTGCCATATAATGTGCTCAGTCAAGTTTGGTGTTTGATTGATGTCAACAAAAAGTGACAAATGTCAAACATTGCGGAACAAATATTCCAACATCGACGTAATTACTCCGGATAGACTTGAAAGTCGGCAGATCAACAGCCTCTCTACAGTATATTAACAAACGTTCCTTGATAATAAACCTAATTTTCTTAGCTTCAAACACACAGCATCCATTGCTTAATCATCTTGAGACCAAAACAAAAACAGAAAAACTCCATTCAACACATAAAGATGCTTAAAAAAAGACACTTAAAAAACAAAAAAAAAAACTCACTAAGATTAAAAATCCACACCTCCAGCATTAAATATTCACCATGAAGAATTGTAGATGGTACCAAATGCCATCAGATAACTAGAAGATACATGATAAACAATGATGAAGTCGCTAATTACGCTAAATCACTAAATTTTCAAGACCAATTAACGAACCTACACATAGCATCGAAGGTTAAGGATTCATTCCTTGCTGTAAAACATTGGTGAAAAGCACAAACCTAAAACTATGAACGTTTGACATGACATTCACATTAGTATCTATGAAATTCCCAAGACGATTTGAAGCTATTGTCATTAAAAGGGGAAAAAGAATAGCAATTGAGATTAGTTAAAAAAGTATGACCAGGCACATAAAATTTTAACAAAATATACACAAACTTGCCTAAAACTAGCTCTTGTGATATTAAGAACTGGTATGTACATGCCTGATATCGATCTTCCTGGACAGCTCAAATTTTTGACAGATTATGATTCATCATCAGAAAACCATACGAGTGATTTTAGGTGAATGAGATGTACCCGCAGAAAGTACCAGATGCTAGGTCCAGGCCTTCTGGAAAAATTCATCTGCAACATTAAGCAGAAAGAAGCCTTCTCTTGTAGTGCACACCTGATTCGATGCAAAGCTACAAGAAATAAACTGCAAGAGATCAAGTACTGAATATTTGAACTGTGCAGAAATCACAACACAAGATATTTTGCTAACACCATCCTCTTGCAAGTAATACCTAGATAAACGTTAAAAAAAAAAAGTCTAATTCCATGGTTGTGACAAAGAGACCGTTGGAGTTGACGCTTCCAGTCCTCGTTTTCCATGTATAGCCGATTTAAGCACATTGTACTGCTCAGTTACGGAATCATATAGAACCTGTGAGTATAAATTCTTGGCCTGACATGGAAAAGGCAGATTATTAAAAACACATTCACAGAGATATACACAAGTGCACAAATTTCTCAAAAGAAAGAAAAAAGTAAGTTGAATTGACGATATTGATGGAAAGCAAAAGCAAGCACACACTCAATTCATGACTGGAAAAA
>CAODLS013868107.1:0-10256 GCA_948243855.1 Flueggea neowawraea
ATCTGCTTAGCTTGCATAAATGGGCTGCCTCTAGTATCACCACTAAGCAGAAAATGTAAGCAGTACATAAACTTAGTTGAATATCACACTTCTTGACAAACGAAAGTTTTAAGTAGCAGCTTCTTTCTTTGGATAATTTAAGTGTCCACCAATCAAATAGTTAGCTACTCAGACGAGTTAGCTTGTACATGTGATGATTAATGCAAAGACAATCTGAATAAAAAGAATTCCTACCTGCTCCTTGAGTTCATTCACTTTTAAAGAAGCTGTCAGAATGTTAAGAGCTACTTCAATTTGAGAAGTAAGCTCCTTTTCAAACTGGCGACGTCTATCAGGGCGAGCCGCAATCTTGTAATTGAATATTTCCTGACACAGGACAAAAAAAAAGATCTGAGCTTTTCCTCTTTGGGAAGGAATTGAGGTAAATGATTACAGCTGAACATCTGCAATTGCATGTTAATATTTGCTTTAAGAAAATCAGGTAACTCAGAGAATTATCTGCAATTCTACTAAGAGCTTTTCTAGCAGTAATGACAGTTCTTTGTAGCTGCTTATCTATTTGATAAATTGAAGAATGAAAAGTTATTACAGTTAGCAATTCTCAGCCATGCCTCTTTGCACTAATATTTCAATTCAATTATGACATAGATATCTTTTTCATTTCTTCTTATCCTGCACATCCATCAAAAACACAATTATGAAGCTGCACATCAGAAATACATTCATGTAAATTGCATACCTCAGGCAAAACTGTTAGGAGCTCCAGGAATCCTGGTATATACTCTGGATGAGAATTCATTTCATCCCTTAACCAACTTACAATGCCACCATCTCCCCAATCCTCCGCTGGAACTTGCACAGCCAAAGCAGCAACAGCAATGCTTATCTACAACCAGATATAGCACATATCGTCTTGACATCATGACGATAACACACACATCTTCAGAAATTTCAAAAAGAAATAATTATACCTGTGTTCTGACATTTGGTGGGCCTTGATGAAATTTTTTCAGTAAGGTCTGCAATCAGATTCCATAAATAGCATTAGCAACATCATGAAGAATTGGTCCATGAAATTTTTCAAAAAGAGTCTTTTCTTTCATTCCTTCTTCAAAATGAGTTGGATGAACATGTAATTAGTTGAAGGAATTATAATATGTTCATGAACATAAACAAGTTGGAGTCAAATGGATAGGGCAGGTTATAGCAAAGACAGTAATATTCAGCCATAAACCTAAATAGTGATATGTACAACGTATCAGATAAAGAGAATCTAACTGCACTGTTCTTGAGATTAAGCTTACATAACCTGAGGCGATTGCTACATCAAACATTTGAATCAGATTAACTACCATAAAGAAACCTACCATCTTCACCACCAATTATAATGGTGCAATTTTATGTTGACATACATTGTCCTTGTAATTGCAAGAGAAAAAAATAATTCACAGTTTTACAGAACGAAGAATATCCAAGTGCACTCACTGTTAATGAGCTTTGTAATGGTCGGAAGGCCTCAGAAGGTAGTTCCTCGAAATCTCGCTGCACCTGAAGCCACATGAAAACCATATATAACTTCAATTGTATCTAAATTGTGTGTGCATACATGTATGCATAATGGAGAGATATCTAAAGGAAGCAATGAACATAACTGACATCTTGAATTCACAAGTTACAACTAAGGAAACCCTGTCAAAATGAAGATTAAAATTACCTTGCTTCTAAGGGTTTGAGAACAAAAGATTAATGTTTCCATATTGCTAGTGGCATCATGGAGTAAATTATCAGCAACCTATAAAAATAACAAAAACATGCTGTAAATAAACTTTAGACGGCAAAAGAACAAAAAAAATTACAAAGACAATAGGACTTTAAATATCAAAAATACATCGGGAAGACTAATCAACGCATTCAAACAGAAAAAAGAAGCTTATGGAACTTCGAGGAGAACTTCAATGAGGAATCACATTACGAGCAAGCAATAAAGAATACGAATCAGTCAATCCAACCAAACAAAAACACCCAATCATAGCATTGCCAAATCACTTGGACTACTTTTTCAAGTTTTCTCTTTAATTACATGTTGTAAGTAATCTAATCAGTCCATCCTAACATAAGCATTGCCTTGAACCATAAGTAACAAAACCAAGCCTAATATAAGAATCCACTCGCAATTATTCTCAGCTACAATCACATAATCATCACTTCTATGATAAAATAAGTTCACAACTGGAGCACTAAAAGCTCGCAAAGCACTACAACTTTTTTCCAGCATATATTCCAAACTACGGGAATTCGTCCTAATTACAACCAAAGCTCAAAACACGCCTTTTCCATCCTCTATGAACACAAACCAGTAACCACTGAGAGAAACGAATGCGAAGAGAAGCGAGTCAGCAAAAAACAACCTGCCAAGCGTCAAGAGTGCTTTGAAATCCTTGAAGCCAGCGATCTGCCTCCATACGAACGGCATCGTCTGGATGATGGTACAGTGCATTTAGGGCTTCCTTCACAGAATTCTGAAGCTCCATCGCTACGATTCCTCGTAATCGAGCTCGATTCCGACGATTCTATCAGTAACCACACCGAGAGCAGACGTGGATTCGTCGTCGATTCTGGAGGTGAGAGATAGAGAAAGGGAGGGAGAGTTTACGCTTTTATTTTTTTGGAAAAAAATGAGTTGTTTTTTTGGCGCTCTTCTTTGTTGTTGGGTTGAGAGAGGAGAGGAGTATTCTGGGATTTTACGATCAGAGGCGGAGGGGGATGGGACGCTGTGAGCCGTCTGATTTGATTGGGATTTCAAAGTCGGTCAAAATGGTGACGTCAATGGGCGGAGGATGGAAGGGACACGTGGAGAGTGATGAGAGGGATTGGTAAGCGCTGGGACCCACTTAAACAGATTGTCAATTTGGAAAGATTGGTTCAGTTGGATCATCCTTCTGATCCGCACAGCCAGCGAACCAGGAGAGGAGAGACACTTGGTTCCAATTATTTTATTCAAATCATGGACCAGCCTCAAAAGTCTGGTCTTCGAACAAGGCCTCAGACCTGAGCCTGTCAACTTCTTCTTTTCTCTTTGGAGAATTTAACTTTCATGCCAAATTACATTTTTTTCATGCACCAAACATACTTTAAATAATAAAAAACTCTTAAAATAAATTACCAAAATGTCAAATTTTTTATTGACCAAGAATTTAAAGTTTTTTTGTGAAAATTGAGATATTTTTTTGAAAAATTAAATTTTTTTGCCAAAAAAAAATTTAAAGAGAGAAAAAATCTAATAATTCAGCATGTATTCATATGTATCCAAATATCTTTAAATTAAATTTTTTATATAAAATTAGATTTAATAAATTTTTTATATAATATTTTTTAAAAATTAAATGCCTCCAAATTATAAATTTTAATATAATTTTACATTTTTTTCGATATTCTCCAAAATATATTTAAATCTCAATTTTTTATATAATTTTTTAAGTATCTAAATGTATCTAAATTTTAATTTTTATATAATTTTGTGTAGTATTTATATTTCATAAATTAAGTTTAATTATTTATATTTATTAGTTTTGTTTAATTTTATTTGACAAAAATTAATTTGGGTGTCCAGTGGTTTACAAATGTATCCAAATATATCCCTATCTCTCTAAATATATTTATCCCTATAGAAAATCAATGTAATTCAAAAAAATCAAATCAGTAAAAAACCACTTTAAAAACTTGAAAGGGTTAACCCTAGCGTTGCCTAACACATGGCACGCCACCCCCATTGTTTCGGTTGTCCCCTATCGGCCCTAATCAACTCCCCGATGCGACATACCTCTCCTCTCTATTCTCTCTTGATCGTCTTCTCTATCGTGTTGTGTCACCATCGACGACACGATGCGAGAATGAAGAGAACGATGAGGAAGAGAACGAAGCGACGCAAAGAAAGAGAGTCGTCGTTCCAACTTCTAAATCGCGACGGAGACGAGAGTAAAAGAAGGACGCGACGACGGAGATACAAATAGAGAAAGAAGAGACAGACAGGGAGGCAACGACGAGATAGGCGACAGTCGAAAAAGACAGAGGCGGTAGGGCTAGGGCTTTCTAGAGAGAGAAGGAAGAGAGAACTGAAGGAAATGAGAGACAAAATGAAGAGAGGACATGATCGAGACTGTGAGAAAGGAGAGAGAAACGATGAAAGAGAAAAAAATTGACAAATGAGACGAAAAATTGATTTTTATTTAACTGAATATGACATTTTTCAACTGAAGAATCAAAAAATGGCACTTGAAAAACTAACACTCTAAAATATTAGCATTTTAGCAATTAGGAAACCTTGTCTTCTTTTTGTCAAAATCTAAATTTTAATTTGGGTAGCTGGCATAATTACCTCTTTTTTTTAGTTAATTATGCCACATACTATAATTAACAAGCTGATTCTTAATTATCCAAATCAAATTTGTAACCACCTGAAATAGAAAAATCAGAGATCCAATTATTCTAAATAGAAGAATAAATACACAAATTTGACAAATACCACTTTTATTTACTTTTAATTCCTCTCTCTTCTCTCTCTCCCGAATTTTTGTGCTTATTTCGTCTGTCAACTGCCAAAATCTCTTTCCCCTCTCTCTCTCTCTCTTCCTTCCTCCCCTCAATCTCTCTCCTCTTTTTTCCTTCTCCTCCAACTTCAATCTCTTTCTCCACTCTTCTCCTTCGATTTTCCTTTGCCAGATGCGATCTCCCGATGTAATGTGATGTGTTTTCCACTGATTCTCCTCTGCTAGATCTGATGTTGTCTTCTTCCTCTGTCGCTATCAAATCTTTATCTTGTTTGATTTGGCGATGGAAGGCAAGGGAGAGGCTAAGGGTGCAAGTGCCAAGATGAAATTGATGTGAAAAGGAAGTCAAAGATGCAGGGAAAGGAGGAACTATCTGGAAACAAACTGCGATGCAATGACAACGAAGATTCAAAGTCGTGATTGTTCAGGGTTTTCGCCTTTTGAGGTAATTTTCTTGGATTCCTGATCTCCAATATGATTTTCCTTTTTTTTTTCAGAAGGCGTTTTTTATGTGTGGAGATTTGATGGCGATGGTTTTGTTCCAGCGTGGCAATAGAGTGAGATGACGGTGAAGATGGAGACACGACTTTCGTTCCATTGGCGGCCGATAGAGCAAGGCGGGGAGGATTTGGATGCTTAGGGGCGGCAACCCTAGCTACTGTGTTTCATGTAATTAGGTTTTGTTGTATGAAATTTTGTTGATTCAGTCCCTGAAATTGTTGATTTTCATTGAGTTTGATTGATTTTGTGCAAGGGTGATCACATTAGGAGGCATTCGTAGACTTTTAGAGACATTCTTATACTATTGGATACCAAATTAATTATCATTAAATATAATTAAAAGTTGTAAATATGTTTGCAAAATAATTACTTGGAGACATCTGTAGATATTTGGAGAATTCTGGAGACTTTTTGAAAAATAAAAAAATTTACGACTTGAAAATCATTGGAGACGTTCTGGAAAATAAAAAAATCAACTTAATTTATAAAAATTACACCAAAAATTCATTAAATCAAAGTTCTTATTAAAAAATTGGTGACATTTGGAGACTTTTGGAGACGTTTTGGGGATTTATATAGTTTTTTTATTTAAATTCATTTTTCTGCAAAAAAAAACAATTTTTACCGAAAATATCATGACTTCTCGCGAATTTTTCAAGTGAGATTTATTTTTTTTGGCATTTTTCAAAATCAGTATTTTATTTTGATATAAAAATGTGATTTTCCCTTTTTTTTTAATTGAAATTCCATGCCCACTTTAAAGCCAACCTAACTAAGATTAATCTAGCTCTCAATTGGCACTTCTCATTACTCGACTCAGCTACGCTGACCTCGAGCAGAAGAAGTGGGCTAATTATTATTGATCATGCTTGAAAAGTTACAACCATTCTTGTCCAGATACATAAGATGTAACAAAGGCTTAAGAAATTTAGGGTAGGTATAACTATCAACTACTCTTATGTTTGCCTTCTTAGCAAGCCAGTTAACACACTAATTTACTTCTCTAAATACATGTTTAATATTAGTTTCCCATGGACGATGCAGCAGGTTGTACTTGTATACTTCCAGAAGAGGTTTTTGTGATTTTCTTTCCAGTATCATGGCTTCGTGACAAAATGAACAACAATAGCAGAGTTGGATTTAATAGAGATTTTGTGTCATCCTTGTTTCCATGCCCAAACCAGACTGTAATACAAGCCCCAGACTTTAGCAAACAGAGGTGAACCAACTGGAACGTGTTTGTTGGCAATAAGGTTGGTTGCAGAGATTTAATTTCAGAAGTCTGTTCAATCTGGGTTAATAACATCCATGGTCACAAAATTTTGGAGAAAAGTTCAGTAAAGTCACAAAAGTGATTTTTTTTCAAGGTGGTCATAGAAGTTAGATTAAATCACACACAATGTCACAACAACCGAAATTAGTTCAATTTTTCGATCACATATCCATGTAGGATAACAAGTGGAACAACCACCTCAGCAAAAAAACCATGTGTTCCAATTTTTCCATTAATCACAATCCCTAATCAATCACTCCAAATTTTCGATTCCTCTTTCTGTGTTGTTGCTCTACAAGGTTGCTCTCCCTATCTCTCTGTGTCGCTGCTCTCACGCATTTGTTGGTTTGTGCTCTCACTCTCTCGACACTGTCAAACTGATACGAGCAGAAGAAAACACGGCATATTAGATAATGCTTAAGTGATGCAGTGCGTATTGGACAGAAACGGTGCACTGCGATTAATAAACTATTGGAGCAATTATATTTGACCGTTAGAGGACTGTTGCTTAAATTTTGCTTTATTTTCTTCTCAGAACAAACTTCAATTCCTTTTCTATTATTTTACATTTTTTTATTGAATTAGAGCAAGAGAGACAGAAGGTTGTTAAGAGTTTAGTTAGGAGAAAGGCTATATGAGATGGGTTATAATGGGATGAGAATTAGGCTATGTTGTTGTGAATTGTATTCTCTCTCTCATTTCTGTTATATGTGCAAATGTTATCAATGAAAACCTTCCCTCTTCTCTGCTAGATTTGTTCCTCTTTTGGTTTCATTTTGTTAAGTACGTATTAATTAGTATCAGAGAATATGATCTTTTGACTCTGGGTTATCTCATGGCAGAGAGAACTCGTTCGCAGGAATTACGACGTGAGGTATTTGAGATGATGAAAGAGTTTGAGCGCAAACAGGAGTTGTGGAAAGTCGAATTTGGAAAACGATCTACTAAAGCTTTTTCTGAACACAAATCACTAATAGGAGGCTTAAGCGTTCAACACTAGGAGGTCATGACTAATCATGCTTCTTCTAATGGGGAGCCTTTAATCATTTCTGGTCATTTGCAACCAACCTGCCTAAAAGATAAGTGTTGTTTGGTCACTCTACTAGAGTCGAGTTTCCTCGATTCAATGGAACAAGACTTAATGGATAGCTATTGCGAGTGGAGTATTTTTTTTGAAGTAGATCGCACCCCTCTTGAGCTCAATAAGAGAATGGCAGCTTTGCATTTGGATGGCAAAGCCATTCAATGGCACCAGGGCAAAATGAAAACCAAATGAAATTATGCTTACTTAAACTGGCATGATTATTTATCTGCTGAGAGTGCTAAATTTGGATTACATGCTTCTGATGATCCATTAACATATCTAAGGAATTTGAAGCAAATGGGGGTGTTACAGCAATATATGGATGACTTTGATGAGATTTATCCACGGGCAGAAATCTTAAAGTCTCAGGCTTTGATTTTCTTTTTATCGGGTTTGATCGATGAACTACAAATGCCCGTTAGAATGTTTAAAGTCTCTTTGGCTCTCCTGCAAGAAATAGCAGTGGTAGCCATCCAAAACAAACCTAAACCTGTCACTAAAATCTTAGCCACAACCCATAAAGCTTCACCCTATCTCATAAATCCAACTCAACATAAATCAGTCCTACACCGCTTCATTAGCTGCATCACCTGGCCCTAAAGCATAACAAAATTGGCCTTTTACCATTACCATTACCACCACCAATATCAAAACCAACCTAAACACTTGGTAAGCACCTAAAACCATTTCTAACCGAGATTTCTATGAAAGGCGTGCCAAGGGATTATGTTTTTTGTGCGATGAGAAATATACCCCAGGTCATCGTTGCAAGAAAAAACAGTTGTTTGTCATGCAGTTGCAAGTTGAAATCGATGGTGAAGTAGATGGATTGGATGAAATTGAGGAAATAGTAGAGGAACTTAAACCTAAGCATGTACAATTGTCTTTGAATGCCTTGGTTGGTGGAGGTGATTTTCACATTATGACCCTAACAGGCACGTATCACTACTGTTCTTTACTAATACTAATAAATTTTGGCAGTACTCATAATTTCCTCAGTATTAGAGTTTCAGTATTAGAGTGGCTACTAAGACTAATTGTCCAATACAGAAGGTGGGTGGCGTTAAGGTTTCAGTGGCCAATGGTCAAGATCAAATTTGCAACGCTCTTTGTCCAAGTTTCAGGTGGAAAATGCAGGATCAACACTTTATGCCATATGTGTATATCTTACCCCTTGATAACTATGATTAGATCTTGAGAGCTCAATGGTTAGCAACTCTTGGTGATATCACTTGGAACTTTACTAAGCTCCAAATGCGATTTGAGTTGCAAGGGCGTTTGTATCAACTTCAAGGTGAAATAGAAGATCCATTTCATTCAAAAGTGGAAGAAGGGTTGGGTAAGTTGTGGTCTTTACATGGATCCATAATTCAAAACTAGTTTGATGAGTTGAAATAGCAATAATTGCAACACTTATTGCCATCCTTCTCGATGGTATTTGAAGAACCAGCTGGTCTTCCTCCCCTAAGAAGCTGTGGCCATTGGATTGAGTTAAAACCTTATGCTAGCCCTGTCAATTGTCGCCTTTACAGGTATGCCTCAATTCAGAAAGATGATATTGAGCAATTAATTGCTGAAATGCTTGATGTAGGAGTAATTGGACACAACAAAAGCCCCTTTACAAGTCCAGTGGTGCTGGTTAAAAAGAAGGATGACGCATGGAGACTTTATGTTGATTATAGAGCGCTGAATCATGTGACCATCAAAGACAAATTTCCAATTCCAGTTATAGAGAAATTGTTGGAAGAACTGGGTGGTGCTGTCATTTTCTCAAAAATTGATCTGCATTATGGAAATTGGCAAATCAAGATGCACATTCTAGACATTCCAAGGACAGTTTTCCAGACATATGATGGCCACTATGAATTCATGGTGATGCCATTTGGTCTCACCAACGCACCCTCAACATTTCAGCGTTTGATGAATGACATTTTTCATCCGAATATACAAAAATTTATACTATTTTTTTATGATATATTGGTATACAACCATGGTTTTGTAGAGCATTTGCAACATTTAAAAATTACTCTGCAAGTGTTGAAGGACAATTATTTCTTTGTGACGAAGAGTAAATGTTTCTTTACTCACTTTGACATTGAATACTTTGGGTCATGTTATTTCTTGACACGGTGTTGTCACAAACCCTCAGAAGATTGATGTTGTCCTAAATTGGCCATAACCTACAACACTGAAGCAGTTAAGAGGCTTCCTGGGCTTGATCGGCTATTACAGGACATTTGTGAAGAATTATGGCAAGATTGCTAAACCACTTCCTGATATGCTCAGGAAAGATTCTTTTTGCTGGATAGACGAGGGTACTCAGGCTTTTACAGAGCTAAAACAAGTGATGATAACATTTTTTATACTTGCTTTGCCAGATTTTTCGAAAGAATTTATCATTGAAACAGATGCATCAAGGCAAGGTATTGGCACGATATTGATATAAGAAGGTCACCCTATTGCTTTTATTAGCAAAACACTCTTTAAAAAATATCAGACCTTGTCAGTATACGAGAAAGAAATGCCAACAATTTTGATGGCAGTGAAGAGATGGGAGTCTTACCTAGCTAACCATCATTTTGTGGTGAAAGGGATCACCAAAGCCTTAAGTATTTGTTGGAACAAAGATTAACAACTCCTACACAATAAGCTTGGGTGGCTAAATTTATGCAATATGATTATGAGATTCAATATAGGCATGATAAGGAGAATATTGCTGCAGACTCTCTTTCACGAATCTAGAATCGAGCTTTTTAGTATGGTTAAAACTGTATTGACTTCTCATATGATGGATAAAATCAAAAACTCTTGGGACATAGATGTGCAATTACAGAAGGTCATTCAAGAAAAA
>CAODLS013868321.1:0-18366 GCA_948243855.1 Flueggea neowawraea
TGACAAACCGGAATCGCCGGTTCCGGAACTGGCAACACCCCTACAAAGACTTTATTTGTAGCAAGAAATCCAATTCACCCCCCTCTTGGATTGTCATATTGAGATTTCAGAGGCCACTTGGGAGGGTGAGGACGAGATGCGGCACAGGTATCTACACCTGTTTGATTCTGTTGATCCTTAGGTTAGTGTGCATTGTTCCTGTCCCTCTTATTTTGTTTCTGCATCTTTGCAACTTGGTTTCTACATCTCTGCATTGTTTTTGTATGTTTGTTTCTATCTCTGCATTGATATCTTTGTTTTGGCACGTTGGTATAGGTTTTGTTTCTGCATCATCACTTTAGGCGTTTTTGCACATCAGCTGAGTAGTTCAGTGTTGATTGGGTGATTATGATTTGGGTTTTGTTTTGGAGATTTAGGGTTGATCTTAGCCTTGATTTGACCTGTTTCAAAATTGGAGGACGAATTTCATTTCAGGGGGAAAGTATGTAACATTCCGCTCTTTTCGATAAGGTTTTTATAGATCTTAGATTGGATCTCTAGCTTTGGGTGCTAATTTGTTTTTGGCATTGCAAGTGTGATAACTCAAGTTAGCAAGTAAGTAACTCGAGTTATGTGAGGGTTGGATAACTCGAGTTAGTGCATTATGTAACTCGAGTTATATGGAGTCTATATTACTCGAGTAAGTTGTTAGATAACTCGAGTAATCCATGAACCTAGAACAATTTGGGAAAGGCTAACTTGAGTAAAAGAGTGTGTAGCTCAAGTTAGAGCACGTCCGGACAGGAATTCTATAAATACCCCCTACCCGACTCATTTGACTCTATTATACTCTCTCATTTCTAAACACTCCAAATGCGTCCAGATTGCATTTCATTTACTTCTCCTTAGTTCTACATCATCTCAAAGTTAAGATTATGCTTCTAAACCCTTACATTTCTTCAATTCTTCATTCTTTTTCAAGATGTGCATGTTAGGGTTTTGAGTGCATGTTCATAGAGTTAGATTTGTGATGCCTATGTTGAAATGGTTGTTTGGGATTGCTAGACTGTGCCTTTAAGAGTCTACAAAAGCCTAAAGTTGGCCTTAAATCACCAGAATTAGGGATGATCATAAATGGGTTAGATCATTTCAGTTTAGGTCGATTTTGGATAATTTCGAGTTGTTTTGGTTGATTGGACCTTAGTTTCATGTTCAGAAAGTTGTTTGGAGTTAATGTGGGTGTTTGGTTGGAATTTTTATCAGTGAAATTAAGTTGGATGAGTTTTGGAAATTCTCGGAAGATGACTTACTCGAGTTGATCAATCGGATAACTCAAGTAAGCCAGGGAATGGATAACTCGAGTTGGCATCCATCTAACTCGAGTAATCCAATGCCTGAACAACTCGAGTTGGGCTTAATGCTAACTCGAGTTATTAAGGTTATGAGGAACCAAAGATGTCATTTTTTGTATTGTGCAAATTCTAAGAGTTGGGGAACTTGTTTGCAATTTCTGAGAGCTTTGAGGACTAGCTTGTAATTTTTCAAAACTTCGCAGACCAAATTATAATTTTACATAAATTCCTATCTTTAGGTTATTACCGATGTATCATCGACCGAAATGAGATTTCAAGTGTTGCTTGAGTGTTGAGTATGCATTTGCATGTGCACGCATTTTGGTACAACCACAGTACTAGTGTCATTCATTATTTGTTTCTGATATACCTTGTTTTTGAAATCTCTGTTTCAGCTTCGTGTCCATGCCAGTGAGATCAGCCGCCCACCAGTGATGTCTGACTGCTACAGCTTGGACTATCAGGTAAGTAAATGGCAGTTTCAGACACATAGGTTGTGTCTCGAAACTGTATATATTTTTGTTATGCTTGGCTTATATTTTGTTATGCTTGGCTTGCCAGTGAGATCAGCCGCCCACCAGTGATGTCTGACTGCTACAGCTTAGACTATCAGGTAAGTAAATGGCAGCTTCAGACACATAGGTTGTGTCTCGAAACTGTATATGTTTTTGTTATGATTGGCTTATATTTTGTAATTGGACTAATCTGAGGGTTGGCCTAAATAATAAACTGGTTATGTGATCTAATAATCAGTCTTTGTTTTTGGAACTCGATATATAGGATACATAAATATTCTCTCTATTTTTTACTATGGCTTGCATGTCTCTCTTTTATTATTATTTTTTTTTTTTTGATATGGGGACGCCTAGCTACGGGGTACGTAGTATTTGGTATAGCAATGCTTTGATGAAGCCTCAGCTATCAAGGAGTGTTGATAGCCATGTTGTCCTGGCTTGACGCATGATTTTATTTGTGGCGTAGTCCACGTATACTCTGCACTTGGGTGGTGGCGGAGCCCACACCTGTTATATCTTTGTTTTTAGTACCATATCACCAGTATACTCTGATTCTGTTTTGATACTATAACTAGTATTACAAATGTTTTCGTGCGTGTTGTTTGCTTTGTTTGCGATCATTTTCGGAAACCCTACTACCTATGTAGTGTGTATATATGTACTTTTTGTTAATGCGTGCGGTATTTTAAAATGTTTTCAAACCAATCTTTATGAGGCACGTATGAGGCATTCTGGAGTGTCATTCCTCATTAGGTTCTGACCCCCCGTTTGTTTTTCTCTATCTGTATCTACCTATGTATGCAGGTTGACTTTTGACTCGACAACCGTTTGACATCTTACTTAGTGAGGCGTTATATATTGGTCAATGACGCCTTTTTGGCCCGTCTTCTTTTTTTCTTTTAGAGCTTCGCACCGAGATGTTGTTGGGTTACTAGGATTTTCATTTTGTCTTTTGATTACTCTGACTTCATTACACTTTTACTAATATTTGATTTCATATTTATTCTATTTTGATATATATATATATATATATATGTTTTGGAAAATCAAATGGGTAGCATTTTTTATTCTCTGAGGTTTGTGTGAGATGGGCTGGGCTCCCATAGACGGTCCGTCTTATACACTAGTCATGGTCTGAAAATGGGTAGTGACAACATGTCTCTAACCATTTTCTTTCATCCATTTTTGCATTAAATGACGTTTTGATTCATGGGTTTAGTGGGTGACGGTTTTGAAATTCTGGTTGTTTTTGATGAAATGGATGTTAAAGGATGTTAGATTATGAGAGGACAAGGCTAAAAACATCTATATTGAGCTTGAAATCATGAGATTTGATGTTGTTTGAAAATGGGTTAGGGTTTTGGACTGTTTTGGATGATTTTGAGTTTGTGTGATGAAATTGTTGATAGATTAGTGTTTCTAAAGTTGACATTAACCAATGTAGGTGTTTGGTTAATTCGGGTATCGACCGAATCATGTTTTTACTATTTTTGAGAATAACTTTTTGTCTCTATTTTAGTTTTGTAAATTTCTAGAAAGTGGACTCTAGATTTGTAATTTTAGGAAATTAAGATACAGAATTGTAATTTTGGAAAACTTTGGGTTAGATTTGTAATTTTGAGGAATTAAGTATAGATTTGTAATTTCTGAGAGTTCAAGGACTTAATTGAGAATTTTGACTTCTTGGAGGACTCAATTATAATTTTTGAAAACTTTGACGACTATTTCAAAATTTTTCATGGACACAAGGACAAAATTGTAATTTTAAAAAATTTCAGGGAGCAAATCGTAGTTTTACGTAGATTCTGATTTTTGGGACGAGACTGTTAGATCTTCGATCAAAATGGGTTTTAGGCTTTGTTCAAGCGTTTGAGTCTGCATTTGCATTTGCACGTATTTCGATACAACCACAATACTGGTATTCCACTTTGATCTGTTTTTTATATACCTTTGTTCTGATATCATTGTATCAGCTATGTTGCGTCTTTGAGGTGGCTAGCCATTCGCCTGCGATCAATGATTGGATTATTGGCACGGTGTCCAGGTAAGCGGATGACAACTTCAGACACATAGGTTGTGTCTCAAAAATCTATTGGTTTTTGTTGTGCTGATTGTACTTTTGAAATTGGACTAATCAGAAAATTGGTTAATTTAATAATTTGATTATGTGATTTAATAATCAATACTTTATTTTTGAAAAATATATATATGTTATATTCTCTCTCTGTTTTTGTTACTAATTTGCATGTCTTTGCTTTTGTATATATTAATATGACTTTTTTTTTGATACGGGACGCCTAGCTATAGGGTACGTAGTCTTTGGTATATCAATGTTTTGTCAAGACCCTAGTTACCTGGGTGATTTGGTAGCTGTAAGTCTAGCTAGACATATGTACTTTGATCAGATATCGGCAAAGTCCACATCGCATTTGCTTTTGGTGTTTCATGCACACCTTTGTTTTTGGTCTCATACCCTTGATATTAATTGTTTTATACCTAATATTATTGTTATGCATGCATGCATGCTGTCTACTTTGATTGTGAATGTTTTCGAAATGGTTTTGAACGTTATTTTATATTAGCATGTATATATATGTATTCACTTATACCTGCATATGGTATTTTCGAACTGGTTTCAAAACAGCCTTTGTGAGGTATGTATGAGGCATTCTGAAATGTCATTCCTCACTAGGTTCTCACCCCTTTATTTTCTTTTTCTGTCTATTTTTTTATTTTAATCTTTCTGTGATTCCTTTGTTCTTGGTGACTTTTCGACATCCAGATACTCAGTGAAGAGTCGTGTGTTTTGGTTAGCGAGGTCTTTTGGTCGGACTTCTTCTGCTTTGGTTTAGAGCTCTATAACGATAGACTGTTGGGTTATTGGGTATAATGTTTTACTTTTTTTTTGTTAAATTATTATTATTATTTTAAAACTACATTTGATGCAGTAAATTATAATTTATTTTACTGAAATATTTTATTATATACGTATAAACCATTTTATTATTGTTATAAATTTGTTTAATAAATGTTTTGAAATGATCAAGTTGGGTAATATTTCTGTATCTTTGAGGCTTATATGAGATGGGTCGGGCTCTCTTAGACGGTTCATCTCGTATGCCAGTCATTGTCCGAAAACAGGTATTTTTTTTGTGAATTTGCATGATGCACCATCTTTTAGTGAAAAATGCTTAATGTCTTTGAATTAAAAAGCATATTAATGGTATAGAAGATTAGGTCATGCGTTTTTGCCTTTGATTTCAAAACTTGCTAAAAATGATATTGTTAGAGGTTTACCAAAATTTAGATTTTCTAAAGAGCATTTGTATATAATGGCGGAGCTAGGATTCTAGCTAAGTAGGGGCAGAATCTTGGTTACGCTACTATTGAAAATTCAACATTACTATTTGGTCTCATCGTTAAAATTTTTTCCATAAACTAGTTCGACAAACAAAATAATAACAAAATTAAGTCCATCTAAATTATTTCATTTAGCATTTAAAAACATCCATCTAAATCAAATCCATTCAAACAAAAATTGAGTCAATTTAATCACTAACTCATAAATCAATTATCTAAGGGACAATTACATAAATATTCTAAAAAGAAATTTAAATTTCTAAAATGGAAAAATATCTAAAATGTATACAAAAATGGAAGCTTTTAATTATAAAATGCCAAAAATTTGACTTTTTGACAACTTTTTGACCGTGCGTCAGAAGGTTGACCACACATTTGGCCATGTTGTAGGAAATGAGTACAAAACGAGAATAAATCGTACTCAATATTTCACATGCAAAATGAGTACAAAACGAGAATAAAATGTTTTCAGTGTTGCACATACGAAAATGAGTACAAAATATTCTTAGTATTGCAAATACAAAAATGAGTACAAAATATTCTTAGTATTGCAAATACAAAAATGAGTACAAAATTAGGTACAAATTGAGCATTTTGACCACTAGCAAAATGAGTATAAAACAAAAAGAAAGCGAGTACAAACGAACATAAAACGAGAACAAACCATTCATTTACTGAAAAATGAAGTAAATGAATGGTTTGATGTCACAGATTGAACATTTTTAAGGTGAACCTGTATGATGGAAACCAAACCTCATAAAAACAAGCTTAAATCAACTGAAATAAATATAAAAACTCTAAAATCACCACAATATTCCAAAATCACCTCATAAAACAGCATATCCCACAATCATTGCCCTACAGTGCATATACCCTCATCTAGACTTGTCGATTTGGGAACCGCAGGTTCTGGTTCAGGAACCGGCGGTTCCAGTTTCTTGAATGGAGAAACTAGAACCAAACAATGGTTCCCACAGTTTGGTATAGTTCCAGTTTGGTTTCGATTCTGATTTTAACCGGTTTAGGTTCCGATTTTGACCGATTAAACCGCCGATTTAGGTTTTGGTTCAGTTCACTCTTTTTTAAAAATTTTATTTTTAATCCGCTATTTTATCTCGTCAATTTTTTTTCGGTTTGTAAATTTTTTTATATTCAATAATTAATTATAGTACTAATAATACATTGTATTCCAAAGATTTTTTTTAATAATTTTCAAATAAATTAATTATTCTATTAGTAATTACATCACATAATTTTAAACAAAATTAAAAAAATCATTAAATTTTATTAAATATAATGAAATAACAAAATAACTAAATTAAACTATAGTAAAAAAGTAGAAATTTGAAAAATGTAATTGTAAAATATAACTTTGAGAAATATAGAAAACGTAATTGCAATAATAAAATATATAAATAATTAATAAGAGCAATTTAGAGCAAAATAAATTTTTGAAAAAAAAAATAGTGTGAAATTGGTAGCTTTAGGTTAGGGGTATTCATAAGGTTGAAAAAAAAAAAAGAAATAGCGGTTTGAGCTGCCAGTTCGACGATTTTTAAAGGAATAGAACCGTAACCATCCGATTTTGGTTGGCCAGTTTCGGTTCGATTATGATTTTACCAGTTTTGACCGATCCGGTTCAAAATTTACATGTCTACCCCATCCCGTAACTAACTATGATAGCTCACCTTCTAGAATTCAATAAATGACAAAAGATAACAGAAATAAACGTAACAAAGGGACCACTCATGCAAGGTAGGCACTAAAAAAGTCCATCCACATACTCTGGCCCCAAATGAAGCTTCAATTCCCTTGCTCAGGCCCTATTTCCTTCTTTCGGCCCTTTCAAAAATAGTAAAAAAGCTCGTTAACAATACTCCCCCCAAAAACTTTCACCTTGTCCTCAAGGTGGAACAAGGGAAATTGATTGTTAATCAATTCAAACGACTCCTAGGATGCTTCAAAATCAGGTAGTCATTTCCATTTCACAAGCACTTCAGACTCGACTTCACTGGAGCCCTCATTGCGAACCCCGAACACAACTTCAAGTTCAATCTTCCATTCAAGGTCTTCCTGTAAAGCTAGAGGAAGTTTCTGGCTTGGCCTGTTCATTCGAATGGCAGCCTTGAGTTGAGACACATGGAACACCAGATGGATAAGCACCGAATCTGGTATTGTGAGCTTGTAAGCAACTACTCCAATTTTTTGTTCGATCGGATATGGTCCAAAGTAACGAGGTGACAGCTTCTCATTCTCCTTGCGAGCCAAAGACTTATGACGATAAGGCCGTAACTTCAAATACACCAGGTCACCCACTTGAAAATTCACGTCTCTTCTGTGTTTGCCCGCCTAGCGTTTCATCCGATTCTAGGCTAACTGAAGCTGTTCTTTTATTTCCTTAAGCTTCAAATTCCTTTCTCGCAGCTGTTCCTCAACAGAAGAGTTGAAGGTGTCTACATTCACATACTGTAACAAAGGTGGTAGATCAAACCATACACCATCTTAAAGGTTGTGAACTTGGTAAAAGTATGGAAGGCCATGTTATACCAATACTCATACCAAGGCAGCCAACGATACCAAGTCTTAGGCTGAGTTTGAACAAAACAGCGCAAATATGTCTCAATGCAACAATTAACCACCTTGGTTTGTCGATCCGTCTGCGGGTGGTAGGTTGTGCTACGCTTCAAGTGGGTCTGCTGAAGTCTAAACATTTCTGTCCAAAAAGAACTCATGAAAACCTTGTCCCTATCAGACAAAATAGAGCGAGGAAACCCGTGAAGTCTCACAATTTGCTGCACAAAAATTTCAGCAATACCAACAGCAGTAAATGGGTATTTTAGAGCTATAAAGCGACTGTACTTACTGAAATGGTCCACTACCGTAAAATCCATGAAGATATCCTCCCAAATCTGTTCCAGAATAGGAAGTGGTTGCAACAGCCCTACAGGAGTGAGCGACATACTCTTCATCCTCTGACAAACTTTACAAACTTCAACAAACTTTTTAATGTCAGCTTCATACCCTCCTAGTACAACTCCGCCATCAATCTTTTATAAGTCTTGAGAAAACCCGAATGCCCCCTAATACGAGTACAATAAAATTCTCGTAACAAAGTGGGAATAGCAGTGGATGATTTAGAGATCACCAACCTGTTCTTGTAGTATAACTAGTTGTGCACCACACTCCACCCCAGCTTACTGTCTAGATCTTCCAGGATGGCTTGCTTAATTTCCAACAATTTTGGGTCCCTATCGGCCTCAGTCAGTAATTCTTCCACGTGCAAACAATGAGTCACGGTCAAACTCGAAAGGGCTAGAAGTCGAGAGAAAGCATCAGCTGCGCAATTTTCACTGCCAGGTTTATATTCAATCTCAAAGTCATACCCCAATAACTTAGTAACCCACCTTTGATAATCTTATGAGATCAATCGCTGCTCAAGAAGATGCTTAAGACTCTTCTGATATGTCCTCACCACAAATTTACATCCAAGAAGGTAGTGATGCCACTGCTGTATAGCGAGCACAACGGCCATGAGTTCCCACTCATACACACATTTCAGTCGTGCATTGCCTTTCAACGCCTGGCTAAAATAAGCAAGTGGCCTATTTTTCTGTATTAAAATAGCGCCAAGCCCACTCCCCGAGGAGTCGGTTTCCACTACAAATAATTCATTGAAATCGGGCAAAGCCAAAATAGGAATTTCCTGCAATGCCTTTTTTAGTCGAAGAACAGCCTCAGTTGCCTTTTCAATCCACAAAAAAGAGTCCTTGAGTAACTCAGTTAAGGGAGCTGTAATAGTGCCATGATCCTTAACAACGCGCATGTAATACTTAGTTAACCCGAGAAATTCTCGTTATTCTTTCAAGTTCCTCATAATCGGCCAATATTTCACAGCTGCAATCTTAGCTGGATTCGCTGAAATGCCTTCCCTTGAGATTATGTGGCCCAAGTATTCAATTCGGGGCTGTTCGAAACTACACCTCTTTCAGAAGCCTTGAATGATGCTCTAATGTCAGGCTATACTTAGTACCAGCTTGAACATTGTATTCATGACTAACTAGAACGTGGCTGGAGCATTGGTTAAATCGAATGACATTACAAGGAACTCATAGTGTCATTCGTGTGTTCTGAATGTTGTTTTACATCTTCCATCTTAACCCTTATCTGGTGATAGCCAGATTTGAGGTCCAGTTTGGTGAAGTAACAAGCCTCATGTAATTCATCAAACAACTCTTCAATTGTTGGTACGCAAAATCTCCAATTCCCATAATTTTTTCTTAACCAATAGCACCGGACTGGAGAAAGGACTCACACTGGGTTGTATCACCCCTGCGGCCAACATCTCTGCAACAATCGTCTCAATCTCACCTTTTTATGCATGGGCATACTTGTAAGGTCGTATGTTGATGGGGGATGTCCCTATTTTGAGAATAATTTTGCGTCTCTTCTCTCACCAAGGAGGCAACTCGTTCGGCATGTGAAACACCCCATCAAATTTGTCTAAAACCCTTTGTATCTCCCTCGGAACCCCTTTTGCTTATTCGTTCTCTTGCAAAATCATGGCCCCCAATTCCACCAACACTCCTTGCCCTTCTTGTTGGAACGTTTTCATCATAGTTTTAAGAGAAACCATCGACTTACTTAGACTTGGGTCCCCTTGAAGTGTTACCATCTTCCCCTCTACCGGAATCCTCAATGTCAATGCCTGTCAATCGAAGTCAATATGGCGAACAAAACAGAGCCATTTTAAACCCAGAATTACATTCGTGCTTCCAATTGCAAAAGGAAGAAAATCATCCACGATTGATATATCTTGGATCCGAATGACTACTCCTCGACAAATCCCTTGCCCCGGAACGGGTGCACCATTACCAAACGCCACACCATACCCGGTTTTTTCCTTGATTGGTAATTGTAACTTCTGGACTAACTCGTTGCTAATGAAATTGTGAGTAGCTCCACATTCTATAAGGATAACAACCTCATCCCCTCCAATCTCAACCTTCAATTTCATTGAGTGCGGAGTTCTAATACTGATTATAGAGTTGATAGAAAGTTAAACTTCACCTTCTTGCAATAAAACCTCGGCCTCTGTTTCCCCAACACCGTCGGCTTCATCTTCCACTTCCTCATCCATCACTACTGATACATTCAATTCACGATTCTTGCATCAGTGACCCACTGTGAATTTTTCGTCATAGCAAAAACACAGCCTTTTCTCTCTCTTCGATTGTATTTCAGCTACAGTGAGGCGTTTGAATGGATAAGGGTTAGGTTTGCATTCGGATCGGTTTAAATTGTTTGGTAGTGGTTAAGTAGTATTTAGGGTGGTGGTTAATTAGGCTGGTGGTGTTTGGGCCATATGGATTAAAATGGGTCCAGGTGTCTGTGGGTTTTTTAGTGGTTCAGTTGAGTTTAGAATCGATGCTAGACTTCAGGGCATAATTCCCCTCCTCAATTCGTTCTGCCGCATCCATCACTTCCACTAGTCTGTTGCAACTGATCTTCATCAATTCCCCTTTCACCCTTTCTTCTAACCCGTTCAAAAACACAGCCACTAAGGTATCATCATCGAGGTACTGCAAAGGAATGGTTAAGGCTTCAAACTCCTTATGATACTGCACCACCTTCGATGTTTTCTTTAGAGATAACAGCCGATGTTGTTAGGTACTCTTTCTCTTAGGCAAAAAAAGCCGCAGGAGTTGCACTTTCAATTCCTTCCAAGTCAGGTACGGCCTCCTGTTTTCCTCCCACTGAAGCTATGACAGAGCCGCCCCTCGCAAGCACACCCCAGCTGCCTCAAGCTTCTCAGCGGCACTCAACTTATTCACACACAAATACCTTTAAACTTAGAACCCCCATGTAGTTGGGTCTCTCTCACCATCAAATGTAGGCATCTCCAGCATTTTATCATAACGTCCCCAACATCCAGTAGTGTAAGTGGACATACCTTCTCCATTTGTTTGCTCTTTGGCCAGACTGCTTGGAGGAGTAATGTCTTTAGGATCATTCTAATAAACACCCATTTATACATGTTTCGATCTTTATTTATATATTATTTTACATGTAATTTGAGTGTTTATTATAAGTTTTGGTATTTTTATACTTTAATTTGTATTTCTCAGGTCGATTGATAATGCTTTGATGGAATTGGACAAGAGCGAGCCAAACAGGCGCAAGAACAACAAGTTTCTAACCTTTCGAAGCAAGACATTATCGTCCCTAGATATGACACGGCCGTGTGATGGAATTTTTGGCTTGTGGACACCCGAAGCAACTTTTTCAAGACAAAAATTAAAGACACGGCCCATGGGGAGCAAGACACGATCGTGTCCTGAGCTGGAATTCGCTAAATGAAGACACGGCCTGGGGAAGTTAAGACATAGTCAGTGTCCATCCGGATCGTGTTTTCTTAACTTAAAAGGGCGTGAAACACATAGAGGCAGAATGTGCAAGCAGCCTCGTGTAATGTTGAGAAGCCACCCGCCAAACCCAAGTAATCAATACTTTTAGCTGAGGTTGAAAAGAGGAAAGAGAAGGTCAAGATACCTCAAACACCACCCGAGCTATCGACGAAGTTAAAAGACCCAGGGAGTTTCTTTATCCGTCTTAATATTGGTAGTTTAGACATTGATGATGCATTAGCTGACTTAGGAGCTAGTGTCAATGTGATGTCATATGATATGTTTGAAAGGTTGGACTAAGGAGAACCCACACCGACTAGGGTGCCTATGCAATTAGCTGATAAATATGTTGTACATCCTAGATGCATTATAGAGAATGTTTTGATCAGGGTAGGAGATTTAATGTAACCTGTTGATTTTATGATTATTGGCATGATGTGTAATCTGGAAACACTTTTGATCCTAGGATGACCATTCTTAGCTACTTCTAGGTTCATTGTTGATGTGTGTGATCAGGTGTTAACCCTTAGAGTTGAGGATAAGTGTGTTGAATTAAGGACTCTAAGGTTAAACACCATTCTGACTCGCATTCTACTGCGAAAAACGTTGTTTTTTCTAGTGTGGCGTATGTACCCAACAAGGGATAGTCAAGTGATGCATCCAAAGTTTATGAAACGATAACTAAGGTGAAGAAAAAGATGCCGAAAACATGGAGGCAAAAAGCACAGAATGAAACACTTGAGATGTTGCAACCAAAGTCGAAGAAAAAACGATGTGTCATCTCATATGGCGTATTAAGAGCACAAAGGTGAATCGATGCAACGTGCTGAGGTGTGGAGTTGGTGTGAATGCTTCATGCCATGCATACAAGCCCTCCGTGATAGAGCTCACTCACTAACGTCTAGCTTATGACTTTAAAGAAACGCTTCTTTGGAGGCAACCCAAGCTTGGTTCCATTTGCAAGTAGTTTTTAGTTTCATTTTCGTTCAGTTTGTTTTCAGTTTTAACTTTTGTTCTTTTTAGTTTGAGTTTGTTATTTCTTCTAATGTGTTCTTTCTAGTTTTGTAGGGCTCCTCACATATTTAAAGGGGGATTCATTCCGAGACGCATCTCACAGGCTTATCTTCAAAGAAGTCCCAGAACTCTCTACTTTATTCTCTTCCCATTTGCATTATGTGTTTAATTATGTGCATTGAGGACAATGCAAAATTTAAGTGTGTGGTATGGGGTATGAAAATTTTTGAATTTTTTGTCAAACTCTTGATATTGTGGTTGTGAGATGCATATTATGTAATTTGGCAAATGAGTTGAATAGTTGAGAATTTTTTAATATGCATCTGTTACTGGGAGGTTTGAATTGCATGGTTTGAATTCACACTAGTTTTGAGCTTGTAATCAAATTTTGCGCTTTGTTTTCTCCACTCTTTGGCTCATTAATATATTGAGTAAATAAATGCAGGCATGATAATTGAACAAATAAATGAATACAAGGGTTACTATTGGCTTGCTTGAACCTAAATCGGGACAAGTACATGGGGCTCGACATATAGTCTGTTATTTTCGTACATGAGTATGCAAAGCACTGTCACAGGGGGTTTTTTAAGTAACCGAGGACACTCATCACAAATGAGAGGTTTTTACGTCAAATGGAATATCATTTGTGGTGGAAACCAAAATAAGTGTAAAGAGCAAAAAATGTTCGAACCATTAATTTAATGATTGTGTTTGTAGCAAGTAAGTCATTGAGTTGGTTGAATTTATGTAAATGTGTAAAGTTTAATACCAATGTTGCCCAAAGTACTTAATGTTATATTTAATAATTGAATTGATACGTTGAAGTGGTGATCAAATCAAATCGATTAATTTGGTTATTTGAGTTCTGGCTTAAGTGTTATTTGGGTTGGCAATTCAAGTTGACGAGTACCCTATGCATATTTTAAATTCTTTACTCTTCAGTTTATTTTCATTAGCACATAATGTGAAGTCCCACAACACCGTTGATGGAATTTGATTGAAATGTCTTCCTCTTGTGTCATTTGTTTCTTTGCATGAGGACAAGCAAATGTTCAAGTGTGGCGTAGTTTGATAAATGCTCATTTATACATGTTTCGATCTTCATTTCTATATTATTTTACATGTAATTTGAGCGTTTATCATGATTTCTTGTATTTTTATACTTTAATTTGTATTTCTCAGGTCGATTGATAATGCTTTGATGGAATTGGATAAGAGCGAGCTAAATTGGAGCAAAAACAACAAGTTTCTAACCTTTCGAAGCAAGACACGATCGTTCCTAGTTATGACACGGCCGTGTGATTGAAGTTTTGGCTTGTGGACACACGAAGCAATGTTTTTCAAGGTAGAAATTGAAGACACGGCCCATGGGGAGCAAGACATGGCCGTGTCCTGAGCTGGAATCTGCTAAATGAAGGCACGACCTGGGAAAGCTAAAACACGACTGTGTCTTAGCCAGTGTCCGTCCAGATCGTGTTTTCTCGAATTAAAAGGGCATGAAACACATAGAGGAAAGGGGTTCAACATTACAGACACAAAAATACATTGAGTGAGGGCCAGAGAACGTGGGAAACACAAGGAGAACTCAATTATCTTCAAGATCGAAGAAATAAAGTGGGAGATTGGAGGATTCATCATAAGTTATCTTTCTCTCTCTAGGTTTTCTTATAATCTTGTTGTTTCTCTCTCGAAGGATATGAACTAAACTTTTTATGCATCTAGATGTGATAAACCCTAGACTATTCATGTGATTCATGGATTGTTATTCATTTAGTTATTTATGAAATTGAGATTCAATTATGATTGTTTATTGTTCAATTATTAAGTTGATTGTTGCGCGCCTTTCTATTCAACTACTGATTCGTGCAGAGGTAATCGAGAGATTCTTTATATGATAGATCACTCATAATTGGAAGGAGTTGTGCAAACCTAGAGATATGTCAACATAAATCCTTCGGACTAAGGTTAAACCTAATAGTGAAAGTCACAGAATGATAAAGCAACGATAGAGATTTTAATTAGGAAGAGATTTCGGTTAAACAACCTAGTCGTTAAACGTTAGCTAACTCGAGAGAGAGATTAATATAGCAAAGGAATTTCCACGGTCCAATTTACTGAATAACTATTTGATTAACGAAACATTGGCATTTGGTTCGGTCTAGGGGAATTCAGCGTCTAGGTGCTGCTTCCCATCGATTGTTTATGTCGTTCTTTACTGTGTTGTGTTTGCTCCAATTTGATATCTTTTTATTTATTTGTTCATTCGAGTCGGAAATTCATATATTAGATAACAAAATTGAGGTCAGTAACTAATATTCTTAGTCTCTACGGGATACAACACTCAGTACTCATCGGACCACTAGTTATAGATGATAGGTGCACTTGCCTTAGTCTGTAGGTATAGGGCGGAAGATACCACATCCTTACCTCCTTCCCTTTCACTCCATTGGATTCCCCCACACTCTTCCCTAGTGTTTCTGAAACTTTGTGCATGGCACTCATCATTTCAATGAACTGCTCGTTAATCATTGATTCCAGGTTGGAGATCTTACTTTCCAACTCCGGAATTCGCTCCACTCTTTCTTCCACCGACTCCATACGAGTCTCCATTCTCGTCATTTCACTATTCAGGTTGCCCAATCACGTAACAGCTGTAATACCAAAATGCTACAACCCCACTCACACAATGACACACAAATCAAAATAGATAAGATGGCCAAAGAGTCGCCATCATTTTCATTAAGAGAAAGGTAATACATGGCCACTTTCGAGAGGTGACAGCTCTCCTCAATATTCCAAAATCTTCTCATAAAAATCTCATATCCCACAATCATTGCCCTGCAATGCATATAACCCCATCTCATAACTAACTATGACAACTCACCTTCTAGAATTCAATAAAAGACAAAAGATAACAAAAATAAACATAACAAAGGGACCACTCATGCAAGGTAGGCACTAAACACATCCATCCATATACTCTAGACCCAAATGAAGCTTCAATTCCATTGCCCATGCCCTATTTCCTTCTTTCAACCCTTTCCAAAATAGTGAAAATGCACCGGAGGCTTAACATCAGGACAACATTACATACATCTCTAATCACAAAATCACATGATATACAGTCTCCCTGCAATTGAATAATGTGAACACAAAAAATAATACTCTGTCACAGCGAAGTGAAATAGTTTCCAAAATAATGTACAAAAAATTGAAAAACTAAATCATCTAACTTTGCAAAAGATTATGAAGAGAAAATGAATCATAAAAAGACCAGGCCCCCACCATATGAGAGAGACAAGAAAAAAAAAGAAGCAGACTGTCACGACCCATTTTCGGATCATGATCGGCGTACAAGGCAAACCGTTTATGGGAACCAGGCTCAACTCGCACAAGCCTCAGATGATCAGATACTTTAGCCAATTGGATTATTTAAACTCATTTGTAAAGATAAAAAATGAATAACAGATAAAAACATAATTAGTATATATATATATTCTAAAACAATAATAAATCAAATGTAACTAAAATAATATGTAAGAGTATATAAGTGTGAAACGAAATACAAAGATAGCCAAAACCCAACAGTTACCCGATGTGAAACTTTACAACAACATATACAACTCTGATCAAAGGGCACTTACTATGAAAAGATATGCATCACTAATCGTCGATCACCAAGTGGTCGCTGGATACCCAAAATATGCCTGAAAAATATTAAGGGAAATGGGGTGAGAAAATCTCAGTAAGGGATGACAATCTAGATCGCCTTATACGTGCACCACAAAGACCTTTTTAAAAATAATTCAAAAATATCGCATGCTCGTAGGTATACTAAAATATAAACACTTCTAATATTAGTAATTCCAAAACATTTCAAAAACATTAGCAATCAAGGTAAACAACATACGATCAAGCGATGTTATTTCCAAATCATAATACATATACCATATGTATATCAAATCTAATAATGGGACTATAACTGAAGCGGTTTTGCCACTAATAAAAAAATCTGTACAACAGATACTTAAGTGACTATCACTAAAATACATGTGTTCGGTCGAACACACGGCTACCATACTACCCAGGAAACAAGGGCTTTCCAGAGCAGTGATATAACAAAGGCTACTTCCAACCCAGTAGCATAGGCGTCCATATATATAAAAATCCATGTAGGAAGGCAAATATATCAAAACATAATCCAGAAAACCGTTACATATAACAGTTTAAGAATTACTGAAAACCAATTATCACATAACTGATTTAATTAATCAAACCTTTATTAATCATATTACAGGTAAATACCCACCAGAACAAAAACTATAAATTTCAAAAAACATGGCCTAAGTGTCTAAAACTGTCACCGCACTTACCTGGAGTCCAAAAGTAAAGCTAGACCAATCACGCACCACTAGTAGGGAGCTGGTCTCGATGGCAGGAATAAGAAGCTGAAACAGATACAAATCAATCGAATCAAGATATAATACTGGTACTATGGTAATACCGAATGCATGAGGAGCACTGCAAATGCAGACACCTACAATCAATCACTCTCGTCTCAAAGATTAGAATCTGCATAAACTTATAGTCCAATTCTCAAAATACTCAAAGTATATTATTAGACCCCATAACATATGAGACAACATCACTTTAGTCCCTCTAAGATTTGTCTTACTCGAGTAGCCTATCTGTCAACTTGAGTAAGATAGCACTGAGGTAACTCGAGTAAGCCTAAAGCCTAACTCGAGTAACTCATGCCTCAGATAACTTGAGTAAGCAAAATAGATAACTCGAGTTATACGGCACTCAGATTACTTGAGTAGACAAATGGATAACTCGAGTAATACATCCTTCTTTTATAACTTTCTTAAACTTTCTTGCTTCTTCAACCCTTTCAAAATCATCACTGTCGTATCTCTTCCCTGAAATTTGTGCTTATGTGTGAAAATCATGTTATGTCATCTACATATTGCACATGATTATACACGTAATAAAATAGTAAAAATCAAAATCATGTTAATCATATACTTTGTAATTGTGTTATCGTGTAAAAAAATTGTCAGCCCTACCTATAACCATTCTCATTATTATGCTGTACGTGAGTTCCAAGAACATTGAATGTAAATCCACCTTTGTAAATCCAAGATCCGAAGCAACACAGAACTTCTTTATCAAAGTCCTCACTTCCTCTTTCTAAGATTCCGAAAATATGTTCAACCGATTCGAGGAAAAGATTTCGAGCGACCCTATGCGACGAAGGTTTCGCCAATGCTGACCGTACGAGGATGTGATCATCGTAATGTGGTTATAAGCACATATTGGGTAATAATTGTTTCGGGATGGTTGGCTAAAAGGACGTCGTTTGTAGTGAAACATTCTTCCACAATCTTTGGTGACGAGGCTACCACTACAAGACGGCATCCCAGTTGAAGGGAGACCACAGGGCCAAACTTTTGTGAAATGTTTTGGAGACATCTATGAAGAGGTTTCTTGATTAGATGGAAGTGCCCTAAAATGGGAAGACAAGGCGGGCTTGGAGGAAGGTTTTTGCGTCTTTTTATTGTTTGTAACCAAAGCTTCAATCCTAGTACGATGAAGAGAATGAGTAGAGATGAGTTGAACCAATTATTGTCCATAAAGATATTTGGCTTAACAAAACTCAAATGTCAGTTGTTGTTGTTGTTTGGGTATATATCGATTAACAAGCAAAGAACTTTTTCTTTCTGGATGTACTTGTGGTGG
>CAODLS013869077.1:0-10644 GCA_948243855.1 Flueggea neowawraea
ACTTCAACCTCTGCTTCCTTCTCCTTTGACCTTGCCTTGTTCTTTTTCATGGTTTTGTTTCTTTTCTTATTGTCCTTAAGTTTTTTATCCTTGCCGGATTTTATCTCCTTCTCTGGCTCATCAGTATTTTCCTCTTTGTCACTCTGCAGAAGCAAATCCAACAAATAAAAAGAGTGCAGTTCTTCAGGATCTTCAAGCAGGTTTATCATGGATGTCAGATTGTTGCTCCAATCAGAAAAACAATGCTGAAATATCTCAACTCACTAATCAAGAAACACATCAAGAACATCATGTCGTTCGTCAATCTTCGTTCGTTCTTGATTCCCGAACAGAACTATCTCCAACACCATAAGTTTCGCATCCAACTATCTCAACAAGTGATCTCCGAACCCGGGCTGCAACTTCCACCACTGCAATGTTGGTTGGAGCACATGTCAGTGTTCTGCATTTCATTTGAAACAGGGCACACAGTAAGAAACCGACTGTTTTTGTTTTCCCGGTTCCCGGAGGACCCCATATCAGTTTGACAGTATTCTGATGACAACACTCTCCGGCATTGAGACAGCTTAGAACTGCATCCTCCTGTGACTTGTTTAACTTAAAGGACTGCAAATTCTCCACTATCTTTGAAGAAGCAATGCCGCTTTCCTTTTTCAAGGCACAAATACTGCAACCTTCGTTTTCCTACAGGGAATAAACACAGAAAATATGAATATCCGTTAGCAACATCGCAGAGGCAATTATTAGATATTTAAGCTTCCTGGTTTAGCTCAAGTAAGAAAGGAATGATATTTCTTACAATACAGTTAGCTTTCAACACTCTCTCAATGAGGCTCATGTTCGTTCCTTCCAGTTTTGAGTTCAATGCGTTCCATATTCGAATGTTGGTCGTCATATTTGTCAAATAAACAGCGAAAAGCTTTTGTTTCATCTTGTTCTTCTGCACAACTTGTTCAACCATGCTTGGCATTTGCCTGTTTCTGGTTGAGGCTTCTTCAATGGGTTTGGATGATAGTACTGAAAGAACATTAGATGATCCACCAACTCTTTTATAAATAAAAGCAATGACATAGGATTGTCGTTTCAAGTCATCAATGCAGGTTGGTCTCACATCTGAAAGAAGTATGATATCTCCAACCTCAGGCTCATAAGTCCCCATATAATTTTTGGTTTCTCTCCTCCTCATTAATGAAACTTTGTAAAAAAAATCGTTTGGAGATTTATAACCTTTACATGGACCATGAACTGATACTTCACTTGCTGGTGCTTGAGACAACAATTGCGCGCTTGACAGTAACTCTGCATGCGTTTCCTCGATAATTGGGCGAATGAACGCTTCCATGTAATGTGTTGTTGACATGAATGTCTCCGGGATTGTCTTCACCCGTTAGTTTCAAGTTAGCAGAAATTCCAACTATCTGTTGCGAACATTTTCGTTCTACGTTATGAAGTAATTTGAATTCTGATGAAATTTCCAGAACCCTTTTCAGAATAATGCGGGATACAAAAAATGTAGATATTGTATAACATGGAGAACTATAAAGATTGGGATACCCTTCAATGGTAAACAAGTAATGAAGTTCAAATCTCACGGGTAACAACTATAAATATATATATATATATATATATATATATATATAAAGATTTCATAGAAACTGAATTTCATGCCTTTCTGTTTTCATTCTATAGTACAGTGTGATTCAAGTCAAGATATGCATTCACTATCATGCTGACAACCAATCAATAATTGAAAAGGAAAAACTTTTGACGTCTGTTACATGGCCTCTATAAAGATTTTGATTCAACACTTGATCAATAGACCAAGATAACACCAAATCCACCAAGTCTCTACCTGCAACTTTTTCCTTCTTCACATCACTAATTTCCTCCATTGTTTTCATCTTTTCTGATTTGAAGGAGTTGATCATGTGCAGTCACTGAAAACGCTAAACTGAATGCACTTAAGAAGATGATCGGAACTTGCACACAAGGAGAGAATCACATAATAAGAATATTGGTTATCATTTGGTTTGGGAGTTGCATTTGTTCCTTAATGAAGATGCCTAGGTATATGGGAAAGGAATCATTGGAGAATACAGATGGGAATACGAAAGATCGACTGCTAAGTCAATCATAGGCGTGTACTTTCCTCATTAAATTGCTTCCTGCCACTCTACATGCTTGAGAATGCGAATATATACTATTTTCCAGCAAGATTCTCTTCTGATGAATAAATGCTTTCTCATGTGGAATCCTTACTAGAGACTCTGAGATATTTGATTTGTGATTAAGGAACTAGCAAATGAGTTTGTCATAAGAGAAAAAGAAAGTAAAAAAAAAAGGCCCCGAACAGAAGGGAGCACGCTTAATGGAGTGAAGAAACTACTTCTCTAAGAAGTTGACATTGGAAAAACTTGGGTGAAAAGAACGTCTGGTCACTCATCTTTTATTTATTTTCCTCCATGGTCACTGAACTTCACTTTGTTCCAACATTGTAATACCTTGAATTATGAAAAAAATTATTTTGGCAATTTTCCTATTTAATTTGGAAAAATAATATGTAATATCTGGTACTTTTGGATTAATTTTTGGTAATTTTTTCAATTATTTTGGAAAATAATTTTAATGTTTAAAATTTAATTTTTTATTTTAAATATTAATTAGGTTATTAGTGAAGTTTTGAAGTGATTAGATTTGATTAATTAGGTGAAAATTGTTTAAACATCAAAAATAAAATCGGATTACAAAGGAAGCTAGGTGACTGGTCGTTTGGGTGTGTGAAGCAAGTGGCATGGCTTTTGGCATCCTTAAAGGCTGTCGTTCGCTTACAATCGCTGTCGTCCGTGTGCTGCCAGATTTGAAGCCGCAAAAACGACGCTCCGTTTTGCGGAGAGGCGTCTGTCGTTCGAGAATGTCGTCTGGGTCACTGTGCATCACCATCGCGCGGAATGCCGTTTTCACATCTTTGCTTTCAAATCATCACCGCCCAGAACTCTGTCAAATTTTCTTCCTTTTATCCCAATCCACCGCTCAACTTTAAATCGTTTCTTCTCTTTCCTCTTTCTTCTTCACTCATTTATGTTCCCGTCAGTCTCTCTCTCCATTTCCGTATTTCTTCTTTCCCCAAGTGAGGTAAGAACTTCCATTTGAGTTGCTTTCTTTCTTTACTTTGTTGAGTTCATAATTGTTGAATGTTCCTGGGTTTTGAGGGACTGTAGGCTCGGATTTGGGAAGCATTTCAGTTGGTTTATAGAGTTGTTTTAGCTAGTTTCAGTTGGGTTTTAATGGGTTAAAGGTGGGAAAGATGAGAGTAAGTGAAGGTGGTGTCTTGGAGTTGATTGTTAAATTTTGTTGGTTGAAACCGAAGGTTTGGACTGTTGTGGTTGGTTTGGATTTCTGGAAATTTGGTTGGGTATGATTTCATAGATTTCTGGGTTTGTTGAGAAATAAGGATGGGGTTTGATTCGGTGGAGAATGGAGAGAAACGGGTTTGTTGTTAGTTGGGACCATTTGATGTAGTTGATAATAAAAAGGACCAAGATATAAATTTATGAGATTCTGGACATTACTTTGAGGGACTGGACTTGATATTTTGCATGTGGATTAAAATTGTAAATTTTATAAAGTTTGGGATACATTTGTAAATTTTGAGAAATTGAGGTTAGATTTGTAATTTTAAAAGTTGGAGGATCATTTATTAAATTTAAAATACTTTGACGACTAGTACATAAATTTGTAATATTTTGGAGACTAGTTGGTAATTTTTTAAAGTCCCAGGACTAGAGTGTAATTTTACACCGAGTCATATTTTTTAATCATTATGTTAGACTTTGGCCAAAATGAATTTTTGGGGTTTGTTCGAACGTTTGAATTTGCATATGCATGTGCACGTGTTTCGGTACAGCCACAATACCATATTGATTCTGATATTGATATGTCAATTTCAGTTCTGCTTGGTTTCCCGGGAGACCAGTAATTCATCGGTGGACCGCGATCGGGATTATATGCTCAGTGTCCGGGTGAGTGGATTACAGCTTCAGACACATAGGCTGTGTCTCAAAACTGTATATATTTTTTTGTTGTGTTCATCACATAATTCTAAAAATGGACTAATATAAGGATTGGCTTAAGTGATAAACTGATTATGTGAATTAATAATCAGTATTTTATTTTGAATTTGATATATATACAAATGGTATATATATACCTCTTGGATTTTGATATTCCCGACATTAATTCGGGAGAAATTTTGTTTTTTCTTGAATTTGGCTTTGCAATTGATTTGTATAAATGTTTTAGAAATAATTATACTCTCTGGAATTTTACTTTGCTCTGCACATCTAATGATTTAAGATATGATTTTGATTTTGAGAATATATTTATTCTCTGATTTTGATGCTAATCACATGTTTGATTTTATACTATGTAATAGTATAACATGATTTTGGTTTTTTGATATGGGGCATCCGTGCTACGGGTAGTATTAGGCTTTGGTATACCAATACAATGAGAAATCTCAGCTACCAGGAATGTCGATAGTCATGTGTTCTAATCCAACATATGATGTGTTAGTGATTAGTGGTGAAATCCACGTCACATATGTTATAGTGTCAGATGCACATATTTGATATGATCTCATATCCATTATATATGATTTGACTTTGAAACTAATCTGATATGATTTCATGCTTGTTGTTTTCTTTGATTGCGAACGATTTCGAAATGATTTTTGAAAAGTTATTATCTATATAGTATGTTTATATATGTATACTTATTTATACCTACTGGTGGTATTTTCGAATTGTTTTCAAAACAAACTTTGTGAGGCATGTATAAAGCATTCTGGAGTATTTTCTCTCACTGGGTTTGACTCTCTTTCTTTTCTTTATTTATTTCTAATACTGTCTTACAATTGACTTCTTGGCATCCAGATATGCAGTAAGGGGTTCCATCAGTTTGAGGTTGCCCTTTTTATCGGGCCCTAGTTATTGTTTTGGTTAGATGTTCCACACTGAGTAAATGTAGGTTATGTTTGTATTTAGGTATTTTGATAACTGAATTTATATATAACAATATTAGGGAAAATCACACATTTATTCTAATTAAAAATACAAAATTCAAAAATAGAAGTTGTCAGACACCAAATTTTAAAAATGTCAGAAAAAAGTCTCCAGATGTCTCTACTGGAGGTCTCTGGTTTACTAAAGACTTCATTGAAGGTCTCCAAGGGTCTCCATTCGGGATCTGTAGAGATCTTCTGAAGTCTTCATTGGAGGTCTCCAAAGGTCTCCAGGGGTTTCCACTAGAGGTCTCCAGAGGTTTCTACTAGAGGTCTTCAGGGGTCTCCATTGCGTTATAAATATATCATTTTTAAAATTTAAACTTTTGGTAGTGGTATTCTTACAAATTAAAACTGAAAATTTATATTCTTATAATTTTGAAACTATAGGTGATATTATTGTAAATCTAAATTTTCAAATAGGCACATGGGATAATTAACTCAAAATATTATTACATTTATTTATTATATAAAAATATGTTTCACTTTAATTATAAAATGAATAGTTGTTTAACTTGTTTATTAAAATATTTAATAAACGATTTGGGTAGTATTACGTATGATCTTTGAGGCTTGTGCGGTCGGGCTCCCATAGACAGTTCATCTCATACGCCAGTCATGATTCGGGAACTAGTCATGACAAACATGGTCACTTAACTCCAATTTTGTTTCGTGGATTTCCATCTATCAACGAAATCAAATCTCTAGTTTCAGGCTTATAAATTTGGGGAGCTATGAAATCCATAGATGTGCAAAATGGATAATATTTCATGTGTTGGTTCTTGTTGATCGGCTCTACCGCAAGCGTATGACTGTCGACATAGTTTTAACCTTAGGAATATTCTGAAGACATCAAATCCACGAGAACGAGTATTAATCGTGATCAATTCGCAAATAAAAAGAAACAAATGTCATGATTTGGTTTTTAATGTTTTTAATGAAGAAACACAAATTTAATAATTTCAAGCAAGTAACAATCAAACTAACTTGAGGTAAATCAATAATATATAAAGTTTTAGGACTTCGAGACTTGGCCTAAACTCATATTCACTATACTAATGATGGGGTTTAAGGGACTATGAGTGTTCTAAGGCAATTTGTCTTGCCCAATAGCCAATTTATTCACCACTGCTATAGTTTGTTGCAACATAAAAGACATATGATTAAACTTTGAATCAGAAGGTTTAAGGCTTACCTCATTGACACGCCTAGTAGAGGATTCTACTTTGGAACTAAATTGTTGTGAATTTACAGTCATGACTGAAATTAATTCTTGAATCTCCCTAGGTGTCTTACTAATGATCACCCCACCACTTGTTGTGTCTAGCATCCTGTGTTCCAAAGGAAGAAGACCATCATAAAAATATTGAATTATGAGTTGTTTAGAAATACCATATTGTGAGAAACTTGCACAAAGCCATTTGAATCTCTCTCAGTACTCATATAAAGTTTCAGCATCTCTCTGTTTGATACTGCATATCTCTCTTCTGAGATTGGTGCCTCTAGAAGCTGGAAAGAATCTTTCCAAGAACAATCAAGCCATATCAATCCATATGTCAATCGAACCAGACGGTAGATAGAGGAAACACTCTTTAGCCCAATCCGCCGATGAGAAAGGAAAAAATCTAAATTTAATTTGATCTTCTGTAATAAATGAAGAATGAAACTGGAGCAAACAATATGGAACTCTTTAATATGCTTGTCCTCATTCTCCATATCATGAAACCACAGTAGAAGCTGAATTAAGCCAGATTTCAACTCCAACGAAGCACTCAAAGGCTAATACTGAATACACAAAGGTTGCTAAATCACAGGAGGTGCAACCAAGTCTCTCAGATTTTGCTCAAGTGGAGCCGCAAGTGGAACAAAAATACGGGTGTTGTTGTTGTCAGCCATCTCCATTTGGATCTCAGAATCAATGTCAACAATGTATGCAAAACAGAGAAAAGACTAGTAGTAAAGCAAATGAAAAAAAATCTGAAACACCGGTCCCTGGCAACGGTGCCAAATTTGATAGGGTGTCAAACCCACCAAAATAATATTAATCTGCTCAGGAAATAAATAATGAATAAAGCGGTGAGCAGGGTCGAACCACAAAAATGGGTACATAAATGCTTAAATGTTAAAACAGAAAAATAAAATAAATTTGATGAATTTTGTAAGCAAAGCTGAGAATGAAAACAATCAAAGATAAAAATTTGCAATAAAGAATTAAATTGCAGCAATGAAAATAGTGAAAATTCAATAATGAGAAAAGTCTAGCCAAGGTATTTTCTCTGTTCAATCCAATTGGTTGATCACAGACACGAAAGATAAATATCAAGCATTCGAATAGACAGAGTTGTAGTTAACGGTGATGCACTCAATTAAATGATCTCTTCTTAATTAATCGATAGCCCCAGGACGTCCTGCAGACAATTTTCCTAACCATTAGACAACTCCTGAGACACCTTGCAATGTTTAATCTATGACAGCACTAAGAATTAAAGAGACTCATATCCTAACCAGTAAACCGAAAACATCGTGATTCATTTAAACCAAATTATTCAATTCCATAACAATAACAATGCACAAACCACATAAATTCACGTTATTTGTTACCTAAATTAGGACTAATGTGACGCATTATCAATCCTAAATAACAGTATATTATCTCAATCAATCAACTAACAGGAACTTGTCAAACAATCAATCAAAATAATAATAAAGGAACTCAGGAACAAAAACACTTTATGAAACACTTTATGAAACACTTTATAACAATTAAAATAAAAGTCTCATAACCTTAATGGATCGAACTTCAAAAATACCTCAATAAATTTGTTTAGTTACACATGATCAAAGATTAGAGATGAAATTAAGAGGAAAGATTGTTGCCGTCAAAGTTGTGCATGAATTAGAATCGAGGAGAGAGAAAACAATGACTAAAACTAGGTATATATATATGTGTCCAACTTAGGAAAACCTAATTTTTTTTCAAAAATAACTAAAAATAACAATAATAATGGTAATTGTTTTGCTCTAGCAGTAAAAAAAATAGGTGACCTGCCTTCAAACACGTCCATAAGGCTCAAAAACCGAGGCCTAATGCGGAATAAGTCATCCCAGTCCTCGTGTCGCTATAACATGGCCATGTTAAAGTGCAGTTCACACTGAAATATGTCCAAAATCACTCAAAATCCTCACGTTTCACCAAAATTCCACCTAAACCACCAAAGAAGACAAAAGACAAAAAAAACACGAATAACAACACTTTATGATGCAAAACAAACATAAAATGCAACCTATCAGTAATTGAGTATGATTTTCGAGATAAATATTTGGTTCAATTCTTTGAAATATTTTTCTAGAACAAAGGTTAAAATTTAAAATAATTATCGTGTTTTGAAATAAACGCTTGCTAATCCAAGTATTTTATTCAATAATACGGCAAATATTTTCTGAAAGGAATATTCTGTTAAATTGGTTTTCCCTGAAATAAAGATTATTTATTTCATTCAGTCACATTCTTTGGTGTTATATAATTTTTGTTAAGAAATAATAAGTTTGGTGAGATTGTATTATTATTCATTCTCCCATAGTATATTGTTTTGTAGTTTGACGAGGTATATCTTGTTGGAGCACATGGACTACAACGCTCGCGGGTGTACTTGAGATCAGTTTATGTTTATCACAGTTTTGAGACCCTTAGGGTGGACGGTGTACTATTTTGAGCCCCTAAGACTGTCGGTTGTTTGTCGCCCTTTTGAGTCGGGTACCATTTAGACTTTTAAGGTTGCTAGTTATTTTGATTTGATCTAGTCAATGCGGTTTGTAATATAATGCGGGTGTATGATCGCTTATTAGTTCTACTTATCATCCGGTGTAATATTTGCTTTGCACGATTATTGATTTCTGATAACGATTTATTTTGGATCAAACGGTAATTATTGCACGAATGCATGTCAAGAGTTCTGCTTGTTTTGTGATACGCGTCAAATAAATAAATAATTTGTATGTCTGTTGTTTGCTTTGGATGCGAATGATTTCAAAATGAATTTTGAAACTATTATTATGTATTTAGCATGTATACGTATATACCCCTTTTTCTCTATTTTTTCTTTATTTTCCTTTATCTTATTTTCACAGATTTTCTTTTGGCAATCAGCAACCGTTCGATATCTTCTATGTAATACCCGATAATTTTTAAATAATTTTTAATTAATATTAGAAAATAATTTTTAATTAATATTAGAAAATAATTTTCAATATTGGAAAAATTAAAAATTATGTTTTAAATATTAATTGGATAATTAATAAAATTATTGAAGTGGTTAGAGTAATTAATTAAGTGGAATTGGGTTAAAAATGGAAAATAAAATTGAAAATTAAGGAAGAAAGGGTGGCAGGTCGTCTTGGTCATTAGAGCATGCTACAAGTCATTTGGCGTTGAAGGGTTGTCGTCCTCGATGAGCCATGTCGTCTGCATCTATGGAGGGAAGAGGTGTCGCTCGAACGACGCGCCGTTTAGGGTGGCTGTGCTGAATTTCCTCCCAAAACGTCGTTGTTTCAGCCTGTGCCCCAAAGTCAACATCACCCATCCCTTCTCACCAACTCTGATTTTTGCCAGACTTTGCACACCTATTTCTCCGCCCATACTTATTCGTTTTTCTTCATTTTTTTCTTCATTTCTTCTCTCATGCATCTCCCCTTCAGTTCTCTCATCACGTTTCTCTCCAGCTTATTCGTCTTCCTCATTGAAACAAGGTGAGAAAACACTCTCTCACCTCAATGCATGTATGCCTTCATTTTTTCATATTGAGCTTCTATTTCATTTGGTTTGTTTCATGGTTGTGATTTTCATTTGGCTAAGATTCTGGACATGTTTTTTAGTCCCTCTTGATTAGATTTTGATGAACTAATAGGTAGGAAACATGAGAATGGATTGGGGTTGATATATGTTAATGTATGTTAGTGAAAATCAAGATCTTAGAACTGTTTTGAGTTGTATATTTCTGGAAATATTAGAGATGATTTTCCTGTTCTTGGATTGTTGGATGACATAAGGATGATGTTGTGTTTGGAGAAAAATGGAGAAAAATCGGGTTTTATTAGTTAGGGACCATTTGGTGTAGTTTTGAGTGAAAAGGACCAAAACTGATATTTTTCAAATTCTGGAATTTTATGTAAGGACTAAACTTGATATTTACAAGTCGGCCTAAATTTGTAATTTTGAAAAGTATAAAGCCATTTTTGTAATTTTAAGAAAACTGAGACTAAAATTGTAATTTTAGCAAAGTTGAGGATTTAAAAATAAATTTTAAATACTTTAAGGACCAAATAATAAATCCTAAATATTTTAGAGACTAAGTAATAATTTGTTAAGTTTTGAGGACTAAAATATAATTTTACATTGGTCGATAACCAAATTGTAATTTTACATAGATATTGAATTATGAATTAAGAATGATAGGATATCATTCAAAATATATTTTTGGGAATCTTGTGAGAGTCTGAGTACGCATTTGCATTGCATAGCATTTGGTACAGCCACATTACCGCATTTTTGACTTGTCATTGATATATATATATATATATATATATAT
>CAODLS013869092.1:0-10759 GCA_948243855.1 Flueggea neowawraea
TTTTTTTTTCTCACATCCGTAAATTTTTTTTGGGTAACGTTAGAATTTGTATTGCTCAAAAAATATATTTACACTGTACAAATGAATTGTCATTGTTTCAGTTCGGATCTCTTCTACCGAGCTCTGACTCGAATCCGGACAGAGAGATAGAGGAAATCCGAATTGCCGAAACAACCGTCAAGTATACAAACTGGACAAAGAGACAAAACTGTAACAAACATAGTAACCCTACATCAGAATCCGTACACCCCAAAAATACAAGCTAAAAACCCAATTTCAAAGTATCAAAACAGAAGAACTACTTAGAATTTTCAGTCTAATGCTATTGAGGACCTGCTAAATAGTACGGTCCAAAGAATGGTGCATCTGTTGAAAAATCACTTCATTTCTTGTTCGCCAAATCCAATAGACAGTGGCTGCCAACAGAAGCCTACGAATTCTACTTACAAGTGACTTACTTAAAGCTTTCCAAGAGAACCAGCTGATCTCCCATCGCCAGTAAAAGATCCCCCTTCGTATCCTGCATTTAGTCAGCAAATTTGTCCAAATAGTATAAGAAAAGAGGCATTGAAAGAAGAGGTGATCAATTGTTTCAGATCTAGTGTTACAAAGAGCACAAATGTCATTATTAACAAACCCCCATATGAGTAATCTAGTTTTGGTTGCCAATTTTTCCTGTAAAGCAAGCCATAAAATAAAGCTAAACTTTGGGACAGAATCAAGCCCTCAAACCAGTTTACACCACGGTACAGTTTGTCCCTTCGGACGTAATTCATTCCAGGCGCTTTTAATCGTATAGGATCCGCTAGTCTCATACTTCCATTTAATAGTATCCGGTTGATCATTAAGAATAAACCTGGAAATCTCTTGCCAAGCTCTTTCACACATCCGTACATTTATATATATTATGATATGATAATATGATGATTAAAAATGCATGAAGTAAATGATTTGTTTTTAAGAAATAGGATAAATTTAATGTTACAAATGGATAAATTTTTACAAATATGTTGCAGGTGAAATCGTCCAATGCACCACCTTTCATTGTTGTTTCCATTATTGGAACTGGTGGTCTTGGAAAAACAACTTTGGCCAAATTGGTACTTGAGGAACCAAAAAAGAAAAGTCTTTTTGATGAGACAATGTGGGTGTGTGTTTCTGATGCTTTCGATGATAAGACGATACTAAATAAGATGTTGGAAAATCTTAAAGACAATGCAGGTGGTTTGACCTCTATTCAAGGCATACTCAGAAATCTTCAAGGGAAGTTGACAAACAAAAGATTCCTTCTTGTGCTCGACGATGTGTGGAATGAAGACCCTAAAAAATGGGAGAGTTTAAAGGGACGTTTGGAGAAAATCTGTAAAAGTGGTAATTATGTTATTGTGACGACAAGGAGTATTGGCGTGGCAAAAGCAATGGAGACTAGATCTGAACATATATTGAAATTGAAACAGTTACCTGACCAAGAATGTTGGTATATCATTAAAGAAAAAATTCATGCAGAATGGGAAGAACTATTATCTGAAGAGTTGCAAGGGATTGGTGTTGACATTGCTAAAAAATGTAAAGGAGTGCCACTGGTTGCAAAGGTTTTAGGAGGAACCTTGCATTCTAAAAAGACGAAAGAAGAATGGTTATCCATTAAAAATAGCAATGTGTGGGAAGCTATGGAAAAAGACAATGAGCTATCGCCGGTTTTGAAGTTAAGCTTTGATAATCTTCATCCATTTTCTAAACCACTATTTCCTAAAGATTTTGTATTTAAAAAAGATCAACTAATTCTACTTTGGATGGCTGAAGGATTTCTTTATTCAACATCAACATGTGCAGACCTTCAAAAAAAAAAAACAAGTACAGAGTCAATGGAAGATGTTGGTGATAAATATTTTAACAACTTGGTGGCCAATTCCTTTTTCCAAGATGTTAAAGTGGATGTGTTGGGAAACATTATTGAACGTAAGATGCATGATCTTTTACATGATCTTGCCTTGTCTATTTCTGGCACTAAAATATCAGAATTGGATAATGGTTCTACATGCATTTTTACAACATCGGATGGTCAGAGGCTAAATTTTGTTGTTGCTCGTGAACCACATCCAAGTATTGAAGAATTTGTACGGATCATGGGCAAAGAAATGTACGTTCTCTGTTCTCTGATGCAGATGTCTTTCATTCAAGGGCTAATTTCAAAAGCTTGCGAACTTTAAACATGTCTAAAGCTACCCTCAGAGAGCTGCCAACCTCAATTGGAAAGGTGAAGCGCTTGAGATATCTTTACATTTCAATGAATGATGAAATAAAAGAGTTACCCAAATCTATCGTAAAACTCTACAATTTGCAGACCTTGAGACTTTTGTACAGTAGGAATCTTATCAAGCTTCCTAGCAGCATAAGAAATTTAGTGAGCTTACGACATATCTGCTTCAATGAGGACTATCAAATGCCTTTTAAAGTGGGATGCTTGACTGGTCTTCGGACATTGTCATTATTTGTTGTAGGACTAGACGAGGGTTATAAGATCCGTGAACTCGAAGGCTTAAATGAATTGAGAGGTGAATTAAATATTTTTAATCTGGAGCTTGTGAAAGAAGAAGAAGAAGAAGAAGAAGAAGTTATCCAAATTGACATTTTCGATGGTTAATATAGGATGCATAGGCGGTGAGTTCTATGGGGAAAGCAACACAAAGGTGTCTTGTTTTCCAGCAGTGAAAAAATTCTCTTTAAGCTACATGCTTAGTTTAGTTGAATGGGCGACACCAGCAATAGCTGAAGGATGTAAACAAAGCACTCTTGTATTTCCTTCCCTCCAGGAGTTATAAATTGAAGGGTGTCCCCATTTGAGACGCATTCCTTGGAGCCATCTATCGTCACTTGTAACATTGAATATTAGTGGGTGTCGTGACATGCCATATTTATCCAACGAATTCCACAAACTCACTCTTCTTGAAGAAATTAACATAAGCAGGTGTGATGAATTGGCGTCTATTTCCAGCCTACAGGACCTCGTGTCTTTGAAAAGGATGGAGATTTTACGTTGTCCTAAATTAAAATATCTGCCACTGGGCTTAACATCTCTTGAGAGTCTCATAATTGATGGTTTTGATAATTTGTTATTGGATGCATTCCGTGGATTATCAGCACTTGAATATTTAGAAATATCAGAGGGTGACAGTCTAAAGTTGATGGCCAGTGTTGAGGGCCTCACTTCTCTTCAAACCTTGAGAACATCCTTTTGTGCAAAGTTAACATCTCTTCCCATGGGTTTACACTTGCTCCCATCTCTTCGTGAGTTCTCCATTGAGAATTGTGAGGAATTGAGTGATTTTTCCTCAAATGTTTTCTCTGAAATCACATGTCTTGAAGAGTTTATGATTTCAGGTTGTCCTAAATTAAATAGTCTTCCCCGCTGGGTAAAATTTTGCAATTCTCTCAATGAACTAACTATTGAAGACTGTGGAGGGGTGACCTCTATTGATGACGACATCATCAGCTCCCTCACGCAACTCAAGACATTGAATTTGGGTCCTTTCTCAGAGGAATTTCCAGGATTCAGTTCAATCCATCATCTTAGGAATTTGTCCATTGAAGAAATGTATTTCGTTGGGTGGCCCAAACTCAAGTCATTGCCTCGTCAACTTCAATACTAGACTGCTCTCAAGAAGTTGTATATATATGATTTCTATGAAGTGGAAGCTTTGCCATGGGTGCGCCACCTTTCATCTCTTCAAGAACTTGCCATCTGGGATTGTCCCCTTCTAGCGGAAAGATGCGCCAAGGATAGCAGTCCTGAATGGCCAAACATTTCTCACATTCCACACATAAGAATAAACTCTAAAGATATCCAAAACCTGGGATCTTGAACATGTCCTTAAATATCTGTTGCGTGGTAAGTCATATATCTTCAAATCAACCAATTCTTGGTCTCACCAGTTCCATTCTATCTTTGTAAAAGTATATTGTTTCTTATTATATATGCTATACTTTGTCGCTGCAGTTTGTCATTGAACAAGCACTTCTTGGATCGTGTTGTCAAATCTTGTTCAGAACCTGAACTGAAGGAGTAATCTCTTATTTATTGGGAAGCTAAAGTTGCATAGAGTTTTTATTCCATTTATATGCTCGTAAGTTGGCTTCTTCTTGTGTGTTGGTAATTTTATGGAGAAAGAGGAGAGCACACGCTTTTATTGATTGATGAATTACATATTTATACATAAAGTTAATAACTAAAAAGCATAAAAAGGGGACATATAGTCAAAAATATAAACTGAAAATCTGAAAATATTATCTAAAAAATCTTCTTGTTGATGACTTGATCTTCTATTTCAAACTTGTTTGAATTCTTCAACAAATTTTGTTGCACAAAAGCATATCACCAACACTCCTCCTTGGATTTGATGCAGCAAATTCTGAATTTCTTCCTTAATTAATCAAGCTTGTGTATTGACTTTGTGAAAAATGTCGATTACTTGGTCTTCACTTCTGTAGTACACCAAAGAGGCTTCAAATTCATGGAAACTTGCATCTTTATAAAATTTCAGTTTAAAGACTTGACGGTCCTCAGTTTATAGATGCGTAGGTCTTTCAAAATTTTCAGTTTAAAGACTTGATGGTTTTCAGTTTATAGACACGTGAGTCTTCAAAATTTTTAGTTTATAGACATATAGGTCTCCAGTTTATAGACATGAAAGTCTTTTGAATTGACAGTTTATAGACATGAAGGTCTCCAGTTTATAAACATGAAGGTTTTTTGATATGATAGTTTATAGACTTATAGGTCTCCAGTTTATAGACATGAATATCTTTTGATATAACAGTTTATAGACTTGCTTAGATCATTTGACAAGCAATCAGTTTAACGACGTGAAGAACTCTCACTCTCTTTTTTTTTCTTCTTCATGATTGAAGAATATGTAAACTTCACAGGTTCCTTAAGAAGAAAACTCTGATACCACTATTGGTGATTTTATGGAGAAGGAGGAGAGTGGAAGAACACACACTTTTATTGATTGATGAAGTACATATTTATACATAAAGTTAATAACTAAAACGCATAAAAAGGGGAGATATAGTCAAAAATATAAATTGAAAATCTGAAAATATCATCTAAAAAATCTTCTTGTTGATGATTTGGTCTTCTATTTCAAACTTGTTTGAATTAATCAACAAATTTTGCTGCACAAAGGCATATCACCAACATTGTGGCTCGTTCTTTTTTATTTTCGTCTTTTCGCATCACTGATCTTTTTGTGAATCTTTACTAGTTCTATTTCCATATTTTTTCAGGCATAATATTATCAGGTACAAATCTACGGCCTATAGATCCCTTGCTATCATAATATTTCTATTACATCATGTTCAATAGCTGAAGTGGAGTGATCTCTATTTAGTAGTAGCTTGTAAGTTGGCTTGTAGTAATGACTCATTTTCTGTTGTTTTCGTCCCTTTGCCACATTGTTAATTTTATCAATATTTACTTGACCTATTCCCAGTTTCCTTATTGTTCAGGCATGATTTCTCACTGTTCAAATTAGGTTTGGCAATGCTTATAAGTATTGAACAAGAAAATTCCTTTCTCAGTACTTCCATTGTTTTGGCCTTGTAAGTTATGCCTTACTCTGTTCTATCCTTTTGAAAACACGTATAAAGAAATCAGAAATGCATGCTGGATTCATTGATTTGTTTTAAGTTTCTGATTATCAATGTTTCACATTAGTTTTATTCATGTTTTTTCTGTCTCAGATAAATCGACACAATATTTGATATCAAATCCAACTTTGGCTTGAAGCTGGCAAAAGCAATAAATTGGGGACCAACGGATCAAATTAAGTAAAAGATTTCTGGATGTTGACAAAATTTTATGCCAAGGATATTCGAATGCACTTAAAACGAACCATTTTTGTGTATTTTTGGTTAATTTATTGTACATTTAATAATAATATTTATCCATTTAATTTATTCTAATTTATTATACATTTAATAATAAAAATGTTTAATCTAATAATTTATATTATACTTTCACTATTATTATTGATCAAGTTTTTTAAAAAATAAATAGGTATAGTTTTTGGTTTGTGTATATTGAAATACAGTCTCATACTCTTGTCTATCATATTTTTATTATTTATCATTCGATCTATTAAAATAAAAAACCACAATATCCAAATTTTTTAAAACTTTCACTATAATGGAATAAAAAGATGATAAAAGTGTGAACATGCAAGGGTAACTAGAATTCTAGTTCTGACATGTGAGTAGACAGCTCAAGATAATTAATAACCTGTGTGCACGTATATTCCAAAAACTCTTCAAGTAATAAATTCATTTTTGGCATCACCATTAATGCTGATATTATATCAGAAACTATATATCGTTACATGCATTTAATTATACATATATTACTAGCTAGCTTCGCGTGACAATATTGGCGGGTATGTGCCCGCCGTTTTGGACCAAGATTTTGTCTCAACTTTCCCTAGTTAATGTTACAAACAATTTTCTGGCTTGCTTGGGACTTGGCTGTTGAGCAACATAGCATATTGCATTTATAATATATATTTTACATCAAATATTTAGAATAAATGAATTTCAAAATTGTAATTTTTTTAAGATTAATCATTCACATTCTTTGATATGTATTGCATTTTATTTGACTTATCGAAAACAATATTGTAATTTTTACTGTATTCATGTTTTTTATATTTATTTATATCTCTGAAAGATGAAATATGAGTCGAATGTTCAGTTTTGAGAGAATGTTCTAATGTGAGAATAAATAGAATGGTTTCAGAAAAAAGAAGTGTTGGAAAAAGCGATTCGTCCATGACAAGTGAAACGAACCTGGTCGGTCAAGGTGTGAACCGAGACCAATTGATAGGCTCGAATGAGATGAGCTCGTAAGGCCCATAATAGGCCCAATGAGAAAAGCCCATTTGGAGGTCCATTTGGTTGCCTATAAATAAGAAGAAGGAATAAGAAAAAAGGAGAGAGGAAAAACATAGAAGAAAGGGACGAGAAAAAGAAAAGAAAAGAAAAAAAAGGAGGGAGGGAGCAAAACGTTTCTCCCTTCCTTCATCCTTCCCTCCATCTTCCTTCCTCCACTCCCATGTTTCATCCAGTGGTGATCTCGATCCACGTGGCATAGAATGCGAAAGAGCTGAGCACTCTCGTCGACTTGACGACCGTTGTTTACTCGCGAGACCAACATCGAAGATCATCCTGGCTCCGCTGTTCGCTGCTGATTGGATCGTTCTCCCACTCGAATCGAGGTTAGTAAGTCGAACCTATTAATTATGTTGTTTATTCCTTAAATCGGTATGCGATTTCTTCATTGGTATTAGAGCCAAGCACGATTTTTTGAATATGTTTCAAAAATATTGTTGGTCTCTGTCTAAGATGCCTATTGGATTTTTGTTGTATTCGACTTTATGTCTGTAACGTCGTTTTTGGTTCGAGTTTGTCCAACTCATGCCAACGCGTGACAGGTGTTCCGGCCGCTAAATTTTGTCAAATTTCTGGTAGAATTAAAAGTTGGATTTTTTTTTGAAATTTTTGGCATATTTTTGACAATTTTCGAGTTTTAGAACTATTGTTTGCTAATTTTTGAGTGCCAAAAACATTTGAAAATTATGAAAAATGTGTTTTCTGCCAAGAATTATTTATGAAAATTAGTTTTCAAAATAATTGATTTGAGAAGGTGCGAATATGGTCCTCATTTAGATAATTGGGATGAAATTCCAATTATTTTGATAATACGTGAGTATGTATATTTTATTTGTAATTTATTACAAGTAAATAAATATGGTAAAGCCGTTTTGCATCAAAAAAGTACAAATTAAGAAAGAATTTACACAACTTCCAAAAAAGAGTATTTTAGGAAGGTGGTGGTCATAATGAAAATAATTTAATTGTGCATTAAGTACGCAAAAGTGATGAAGGTTTATTACTTCATAAAAGTTTATCATTCTCATCATCGATAATGGCTTAGTCATTGGTCCATACTAGAATTTCATGGAAACATAATTCCCTAAGTGTTATTGAAGAAAGCTACTTAGAGATTTTAGAGAGTGAAAACGTTTTGAAATTGCTATGTCCAATATTACACCATGATCAAGAAGAGAGATCGTGAGAAATGAGAGATTCACTTTAAGGTCGTTTGATTAATAGAATTCTAGATAAGTTGGCATGACCGCTTGCGAATTCTATTCTAATTTATTGTAAAACTTCCATTGTGTATCCAATTGGTAGACATAGGCTTAATACTATATTCGTGTAGTATTATGTGAAGATAATTTTATAAGCATTGTTTGTGTGTTGATACTACTCAATGTTAACGTATGTGTATTAACATTGAGATAAATTGTTTGGATTGCATGTAGGTTCAATAAATAATGTTGATTCCATTTATTGTTTTAACTTATTGTTGTGATAATTTGTCTTAATTTAATATTCAATATTTTTATGTATTGAATATATTATCCAATTATTGAGTTTGCCTCAACAATTGAGATGACCAACATGGATTTCCTAAGTCATGTGGACTTTAAAAATAAATTCAAACAGTCATTATTTACTATCTATGAAGTTAAATATAGTATAGTTAATTATGAAGACCAAGATGGTAAATATGCACCTAGTATATATTTCGATTCAAAACTTAATAAGAGGCTATGCTAGTTTAATTTTGGTTGGATAGTAAATATATATATATTGTTATGAATTGCTTGTGTGCAACTATGTCTTATTGTTTGTTATATTTATTTGTGTTACTCAGTGCTTGAAAAGTCAATTGATGTCCAGCCATACAAAAATGTATGTTAAGCTATGTTGAGCTTAGGCAACAACAATTGTAAATCCGAGATTATAAAAATCTAGCATGTACTCTAAGAGCAAAAACTCGTGCCCTATTGAACTTGGTTATGGCCAAATTCAAGGATGAGTAGAATATCACTCAATATATTTTTGGACTAAAATGTATGTGAAACATGGAAGTAAGGAAATTCCACCACATCCATCATCTTGCTAGTGCAAAAGATGATGTAGTCACTTGGCTATTCGCAAGTATCAAGATGCAATGTATTTGTAAGTTGCATTTAAGGAGTATTTAGTTGGAGTGACACTAACTTGGCTCATGGTCTTGGACCATCGACTTTGATACTTGTTACAATTCCTAATTATGCAAGTAAAGGAAAAAAGCCTATATGATTAGAAAGTTAATGATATTGGTCACAAATTGATCAAGAACAAGGTCCAAAAATTGTTATCCACTTCTTACCTAGAAGTTAGGAGCAAATTGAGTTGAACCTAATCCACACTTATTATCTCAAACATGAGATCGTGAGGAATTTGATAATGTCTTATTTTATTCGATGAATTCCAATACAAAGGTAAGGAAAATGTTTAAGAGCCTAAGTCCTTAAGAAGTGGAGACTAGACAGTTTTTTGAGGAGGTTCTTGAACATGAACAACGTCAACATTTTGCGAATAAAATGTTAACAACCAACGGCACATCACATGTGAAAATATGCACCTTTGAGAGTATGTAGCTCAAACTCACACAAGTGAGAAGAGTTGTCTTGTTCAATGTTCTCTATTGAATTTCATTGTTACTTGACAATTTATTTAATTTTAAGGATCCTCATAATGAAGTTTTGACATGACTTCCTTAGACACCAACTAGTTCTAACAAGGAACATGTTGAACCAATGGTGGTTAATATTTATATCCCTTTGTATTTTGATGATGAACAAAATTGGGTTTTGATTCTTAATCATTTTGTCACTGACGTTGGAAGATAACTCGAGTAAAATAATCAACTCGAGTAAGAAAGATGCCTAAAAGTTGCGAATTAAGTACTACAACTCGAGTAAGATCATGCATAACTCGAGTTGTTAAAATGTCGTACAACTCGAGTTAAATGAAGGATAACTCGAGTTAAAATATGGTTAACTAGATTTAAATAGTCTGAAAAAAATTTAACTCGAGTAAACACTTGTATAACTCGAGTTACAGCTTGGAGGCAAAGCCTGACACAACCTATGATCAAATGTCGATGTTCCAACGGTCAAAAAACATGGATAACTCGAGTAAGCATGAAAAATAACTCGAGTTACACATTTCAGATGTCATCTTCTACAAAGAATAACTCGAGTAAGAAGAAAAGCTAACTCGAGTTAAAGGCTATGTTAGAGTATTAAATGAAGGATTGTTCTATCTCACAACGGCTACATTCAATCCTCCAACGACCATATCGACTTGGAAATATATAAATAGCCTCAAGACACATCAGAGAAGTAGTTGTTCATCACTTGCAAACATCTTACAACAACATCAAGCTTTCTCTTGCTCATATTTGCAAATCATCTACACACCTCTTAAGAGTGTCTTTCACTTGCAAATTTATTATTTCTTGAGAGTGTTTATTATTAAATTCATTCTCTCTTATTGAGAATATCTTTGTATTTGAGAGAGGAATAACTTTCTTGTTTGTCTGAAAATAAGGGTTGTATTGGTAGAGGTTTAATCTTACACCCATTGAAGTAAGAGATTGTAGAGGTCTAATCTTGCACCCATTAAAGCAAGAGTTTGTAAAAGTTTAATCTTGCATCCTTTGAAGCAAGAGATATAGTGGATTCAAAATCTTAAGGGGAAGCTTGAGGAGTGAACGTATGCTAAGATGGCCGAACCACGATAAATATTGACTTTGATTTCTCTATCCCTTCTCTCTTTATATTTATTGTTCGTGTGAATTGGATAAATT
>CAODLS013869452.1:0-14398 GCA_948243855.1 Flueggea neowawraea
AAGAAATATCTTTGTTACCTTCATGGATAATTGAAGGGGTAAGAGATTGTTATCTCAATAACCCTACTATTACTCCTAAAGATACACTGGTCTTAAAATTCTTATCAGCTGGACCAGATTATTACAAAGAAGAAAGATACACGGCTTACCACTATATTCAAATGGGTAAAGCCGATGCATTCTCGATAGCTGTGTCACAACAGCGAAAAGAATTTAACAAATTCACTGAAAAAGATATTCATTATAGAAGAGCCATTGGAATACGGATAGTCCTTCAAGGGCTTCAAGGGCTTGAAGCCGAATTTGCTTCAAAAAAGGGTTTAGAACCTATGGAGGCAAAAAGATACATTCTTCGATAATGACAAGCCCCGGCCAAGATAGCTCCTGTAGCAGCCCAAAATTTTGTAAAGACCAAGATAAAACTTTTGGATCGTGGAATCATCAAATCCAGTCCAGAAGCCCAATCCAAGATTTGTCAATTCCGACAACACCAGAAAGATACGTGTCCATCTTGCTCACTACCAAAATTGATAATTGAAAGCAGAAAAAACGAAAAAGAGATCGTGATTGATAGTGATTGAAGATGACATAAAGCTGTCGAACAGCTGGATGACAAGATAAGCAATAATGACCTAACAAGACAAAGGATTGCCTAATATAACAAAAATAAGATAAAGTAAAAGCAACTCAACAGAAGACGACAAAGGCGGCTAAAAGAAGAAGACAGATGATGTGACATAAAGTTGCAATAGTATAGAACAGATGTAAAGTTGCAACAGTATAAAGTTGCAATAATATAGACAGTTGTAAAGTAGTAATAGTTTAGTTTGCTTTTCAATTCTGGATTTCAATTCTGAAATCCTCTATAAATAGCCATTAGCTACTTAGTAGAGGCAGAATCGTTTTGAGAAAACCTTTCTTATGTTAAAAAACTCTCTACCAAAAACTTTGTAAAATTTTCCCGATATGAAATAAATAGTCATATTTTTCTTATACTCTGACTCAGTTGATAAACTCAATAGTAAGACAAACTAGTAGAAACCCACACATTACTGTACCCTAATTCCTTACGCCCTAAGGTAGGAAACGAAATAGGGTTGTGCTGAGTAATACTGAAGGGAGTGTCTCAAGGGAAGTTACCTTGCCCTGCTCAGAGTAAGGTTGGGACTGAGACGTCCACTAAAAGTCTCGAGGAATACCCGGTATTATTTCGGTCAAACCGGAATAAAAGGTATGGAAACGTGTTGGACCCTTTTACTATTTGTTTCAATATTGTTTCTATTTAACTGAATCAAGTATAAGAAATTTAAAACAAAAATTTCATGAATAATATTGAGAGATTTGGACAATATTTATCTTTGTTAGATATGACAACAAAAGATAGAATGACAGAATTAATTGAAGAAATAAAAGAACAGATAAATGCTGAAAGACATAATAATATAGAATTTAGATCCCCAGATTATTCTAGCAAAATGGTTTTTATGAAAAAAATGTTAGATTCTTTATATTTTATTAGAGATAGTTCTTTTGAACCTAGAACGATAATTACTAATGAAAATAGTAATAGTATACCAGACCAACATAATTATTAATTAAAGATATTGATCCGTTTCTAAAGGGACATATAAATCAATAATACATAATTTGATAATAAAAATTTGATAATCCGCCCCCAGAATGGTATCATATATATGAAAATATACTAAAATGGTAATAGATCAAATGTAATCAAAATAATATATACAAGTATATGAGTATAAAACATTACAGAGAAAATACCCAAAAACCCAACAACAACCCGGTGTGAAAATCTACAACATCATATACAAGCCCGATCAAAAGAGCACTCATTGTCAAAAGAAATGCTTCTCTGATCGTCGATCACCGAGCGGTCGTTGGATGCCAAATATGCCTAAAAATATTAAGGGAAATGGGGTGAGAAAATCTCAGTGAGGGATGACACTCTAGATTATCTCATAAGTGTATCACAAAGACCTTTTGAAAACCGTTTCGAAAATAGCACATGCTCATAGGTATACTAAAGTATACACACTACTAATAGTAGTATTTATAAAACCTTTCCAAAACGTTAGCAACCAAAGTAAACAACATACGATCAGACGATATTATTTCTAAATCATAATACATATATCATATGCATATCAAATCTGATAATGGGACTATAACTGAAGCAGTTGTGCCACTAAATAACAAAATCTGTATAACAGATACTGAAGTGACTATGTCACTGAAATACGTGTGTTTGGCCGAACACATGACTACCATATTACCCAGGTAACGAAAGCCTTTTTAGAGCAGTGGTATACAAAAGACTACTTAAAACCCAGTAGTATAGGTGTCATATATATATAAAATTCATACGGGCAGGCAAATATATCAAATTATAAATGAGAAAACTGTTACGTATAACAGTTTAAGAAATACTAAAAACCAATTATCACATAACCAGTTTAATTTAACTAATCCTTTATTAATCACGTTACAAGTAAATACCCAGCACAACAAAGACTATAAATTTCAAAAGACACGACCTAAGTGTCTAAATCTGTCACCGCACTCACCTGGAGTTCAAAAGCAAAACTAGACCAATCACGTACCACTAGTAGGGGCTGGTCTCAATGTCAGAGATAGGAAGCTGAAACAGGTAAAAATCAATTGAATCAAGATATAATACTGGTATTGTGGTAATACCGAATGTATGAGGTGCAATGCAGATGCAAACACTTAAAATCTATCGCTCTCGTCTTGAAGATCATAATATGCGTAAACTTATAGTCCAGTCCTCATAATATTCTAAGTATCTTATTAGACCCCATAATATATGAGAAAACATCACTTTAGTCCCTCTGAGATATGTCTTACTCGAGTAGCCTAACCGTCAACTCGAGTAAGATAGCACTGAGGTAACTTAAGTAGCTCATGCCCTGGATAACTCGAGTTAGCAAGGTGGATGACTCGAGTTATATAGAACTCGAATTACTCGAGTAGAGAAACAAATAACTCGAGTTATGCATCTTCCATATCGAAAATCACCTAAAACAATCCAAAATCTTTTTAACCCAAAAACCACCTATGTAATTCGCAATTTCTTGTCAAACGTCCATTTCCACTTAACTCAACCATAAATATAACTTCAAACCTACTAATCACTTATGAACAATTCTTAATAACATTAAAATTGAATCCCAAACATGCTTCATGAACCAAAAACCAAGAAACTAACTAAGTGAGACAATTCTTACCTCAAATCCATGAATAGGTGGGTGATTAAGCAAGAAGAACGAAAGGAAAGTGTTTTCGAGTGTTTTAGAGAAGTTCTGAGGGTGAAAAATGACGAAGCTTGTCGAATAACTCAATTTATATGTCACTAACCAACTACATCGCTTGCCCAGAAACATGACTTACTTGAGTTATCCAAAGGCTAACTCGAGTAAGACGCTCTTTAGTACATAAATTCTGCTCGGTTTACTCGAGTTACTCCTCTCATAACTCAAGTTGACTAAGACTCATATTACTCGAGTAACACCTCTTCTAACTCGAGTAACATACCTTTTATTCAACAAAACTCTTGAAAATTGTTCAACGGCTTGACTAAAACAAACGGGTCTTTACAGTTTCAAAAAAGTTTTCAATCAGTATTCAAATGGTTTCAAATCAATATCGATTGGTATTCAAAAACTTTTCAAAAACAATATTCAATTGGTATTCAAAATTGTCTACGAATAGTATTCAATAAATATCTGGTCAGTTCTCGAATGGTAATCAATAGTTAAGCAAAAAATATTCAAACATTTAATTTTCAATAGTATTTAATAGTTATTCAACAGTTAATCAAAAGAGAATTAAACATATTTATAAAAAAAAAATAAAAAACATTTATCAAGTTTTCAAAAAGTATTCCATAAGTTTTTGAATAGTATTTAATTGGCTCTCAAAAATCATGAAAGTATTCAGCTGGTATTCGATTAGTTTCTAATTACTATTCAAGAATTTGGTCTACATCTTTCATTTATTCAACTCTTATTTATAGGCTTACATGAACACCTCCATAGAGATTTTCTCCTTTAAATAACAACACAAATTTGGCTTAATTCAAAACTTAATCAGTATTTGAAATATTAAAAAATAAACAGAACACTTAGAATCTGGATATTTTCTTGCTTGATTTCTTCTTCTTGTCTGACTTCTTCTTACTTCTTGATTTGTTGACTAAATGAGCTAAAGAAGCATCTTCCAACATCAATGTTACAATTCAAAACTTGATTAGCATTTTCAGTTCTTCCACCCTTTCAGATTTTTTCTGTGCCTTCGCTACATACCATGGTTTTCGATCAAACATCTTCCCATTAAGAGCCTGAACAGATCGAACTGCATCATCATCACACTCAAAATTTACAAATCCAAAACACTTGGACTTCCCCTGATCATCTCTCATAACAATCGCACTGCTAACAGCTCCATATTCACCAAAAATTTTAACTAGTTCTTCTTCATCTGTTGAACCTGATAGATTCTTTACATATACATTCTTGAATCCTGTCCTCACTGGGGCAGTTTCTCTTGCTTGCTTATTAAGGTAGTGTCCAACGTACAATTGTTTGTCGTTTAATGTCGTGCCATTAATCGTATCAATTGCATTTACAGCTGAATGCCTGTCTTGAAATTGTACAAAGCCGTAACCTTTGGACTTTCCCAGAGAATCAGTAGCAATCTTGCAGGATATGATTGTTCCAAATTTGAGAATGTGTTGGGTAAAGATTTGACTTCCATTGACTTGTCCAAATTCTAACAAGCCAAAAAGATGAAAACCCACAAATCAGGTTGAAGTGCAGAGGAAGTGGACACAACAAGTTCAGAAAATGTTGAAGCGAATTGATACCTTGACAAAAATATTTGCAGAACCTCTCACTCTATTGTTATAAGCATAAGTGATCCGAATTGGCTTCCCATTTAGATGACTGAATTTCAGCGTTTCCATTGCCTTTTGCGCTAATATCCATCAAGAAAGTGATGTAAAGTGGACATTGAAATATATAAAAAAAAAAGGTTCGTTGGCAGGCACAACATCCATGTTAGAGAGTCAATCACTTGATTCTGTGAAGATGGTAAGAATCAATTAAGGATTGATTGTCCAGAATATGGCAAGAATCAATCAACTCTTGATTGATTCATTAATAGTCCACAAAGGATTCTCAACTACATATATATAATCTCTGTGATTATACTCATGACCGGTTAGATTTTGAGCCTCTAGGCACAGAACATGAACTAGTGGTTTTGAATCAAAATAATAATTTAAAATCATCAAATCTTCCAACACAAACAAATTAGAAAGAATAAATTTCTCTCACAATTAATATAGCTGCATTATGAGAAAATTAAGAACTAACTATCATCGATGAAGATAAAATTTACATAGCCGTACCCAAGGGACTGTCCGGGGACCGAGTCCATGCAGACGAACGAAGATGACCATAGCCACCTCCGTAAAATGCTCATAGAGAAGAACCTCGGTGACGCTGTCGTCAAGATTTCCAACAAGTGAGGAAGTGGACAGGGACTGGCTGCCCGACGCCGCCACATCCTTTGGGTCGGCGGACGGAGAAGCTTGTGGTCCGACGTGGAGGTCAGACATCATTCAAGAATATAATTTTCAAAGAAACTGATATTGGAGCGTGGTGGTTGATGAAGGGTATGGGAGAGACATGAGAATGGCAGTGTTAGTCTGGCTGTACAAGCTAGTCATGGTCGTTACGTGACAATTGCCACGCCCAAGGGCCAAGTTCAACCGACAGGTGTATTGTATTTTGGAGTAGTGCCAATATTATATGATTTCTTGATACTTCAATTTAGGGGTTCATGGTAGGAGAAGCTGCAGCGCAAGTCCTCTTTTTTTCTTCAAAAAACAAAAAGATAGTGCAAATTCAATTTAAAAGAAAAGTTTTTTCTATTACACATTTTCTATCTTCTGCATTATCATAGCATATTAATTTTATGTGAATAATGTACATTTTTAATAAAAACTTTTGTACAATACTTGAAGCTTAACATTTTCTAGAACAAATAAAAAAATTAAATTTATAAAGTTTATAAAAACTATAAAAGTAATTTAAAAGTGATTTTTTATAATTTTTTAAAAGAACTACCGTGTTTAAGTTGTAGTAAAAGGACCAAAAATTCTTGATGTGTGGTTTGGTTATCCACATTCACTTCTGTCGGTGTATTCTGCGTATATAAATGAAAAAAATTGTATATCACATTAATAAAGAATGACATCAAATTCAGTTAAAAAAAAAAGAATGACACCAAAAATCAATTCAAATTGGTATTGATGTCAATTACGTCCCAGAAACTTGTCATTTGGACGGGGGCTGAAAACTCGGGCGTGTCGGGTATAAACGTTCATGACCTGAAGCCGATTATGCTTAACCCAAACACGATACGATTGTATAATTCGTTAATTGTTATTCAGATCACATGTTATATGTTATAAAACCCCTTTAATATGGTTAACATATTTAACTTATTTAACACGTTTAACTTATTTATAATATACAAATATACAATTAACACTAAAATAAGTTCAACCAAAACAATAAATATTTATTTATAATATTCACTAATATAATAATATTCTAAATAAAAGTAAATCAAATACAAAACAACTTAAATTATAAAATCCAATAAAAAATTATAATTCCCAATATAAAACATGAAATAAATTTTTTCATAAATTTAATTCTTCATAAACATAACTATCATTATTAATAATCTTCATGTCTTCTTTTTTTGCACTTGTATATTATATATATATATATATATATATATATAATAATAATAATAAATTAGATATTTCATGAACAAAATTTATTAAATTTTATTTCGCAAGTCATAAACGGGACGTGTCACATATTAAATCGTTTAACATGATTAGGTTAAACGGTCAAAAAATGTTTGAACCCGTTTAATCTTGATTTTTAAGAAAATTGCACAAAATAATCCGTTTTTGAATCTTTAGTTAAAAACAACCATCAAACTTTTGGTAATACAATTGTAGGTTTTAATATTTTAATTTTGCTCACTAAAGAGATAAATCTTTGTGAAATCCATATTGAAACTGTATTGAAACCTTGTTGAAACATTATATAATGGCAAATCCTTGTTAAAACTACTTTGAAATCTTGTTGAAACATCATACTTTTTTTCAATTTAATATGTAAGTATTGTGAAATCTATGTTGAAACGTTGTTGAAACATTATATAATGACAAATCCATGTTGAAACTGCATTGAAACCTTGTTGAAACATAATATTTTTTTTGCAGCATATTAATGTATTTTTTATTACCTGCAAAAGAACGGTAGATATGATCATGCTGCAAATGACTTTGTTAGGTTCACCACGATAAATACACATTTTGATTAGTTTGTACAAGTATGTACCTAACATAAGTCGCGAGTGGGTATAATATAGTTTGTTGAGCATATCAGAAAATATTGCAAAATAGATGAGGGGGTCTTGGCTTGAATGACATATATATTTAAATAACATAGCTAAGTTTCTGACAAGTTTCAATTGAGTTTCAGTAAAAATTTATTCATTAATTTCGAATATTATGTTTTTCAACTTTTTTTAATATGTTTTGAACTTGTTGATACGTATTTGTTATGATATTTTTAATCTAATCATTGTCGGTTGAAATTTCCAATTTTTTTGGAATTAGTAAATCAAAAACTTTTAAATTTGGTTTTATCAAATTTTCAACACTTAATTTTTTAGTAGATCTAGCTGATCCACGTTTTAATTTATGAGTTACTATTTTTGAAAAAAAACTTCATTAATTTATGGACATATTTGGTTAAAATTTTGAAGTGGTCATTTATAAAATATGTTTTAGTTTGATAGATTACCTATATAAAAACCCCTTGATTTTTCTCCTGTCATATACGTGTCAACTCGTTTATGACTAAATTCGTTTAAGTTTGAATCAAGTTTTAATTGGATTGTGTAAAAAATTGCCCTAATTTGCACAACCTTGAAGGGGTGCCGATTGGGTTTGAACAGCGGAAAAAGAAAAAAGAAAAGAAGCGGGTGTTGTGGGTGAGTTAAACGGAACGGATGATTTTTTGCGTGGAGAGTGGGAAGGCAACAAAAAGCAGAGAGAGGGAGTGACAAGCAATCAGACGCACTCACTCATATTCTTCACTCTCTGCACTTTTTATCTCCATCCGCTCTTTCTTTCGCTCTTCATCCTTCTTCTACTGCCCCTACAACATGGCCTCCACTCTCCCCCACCTCAACTCTCTCCCTCTCATGCGCTCCGCTTCTCCACCACCTCCGCAACTGCCCCCTCCTTCGCTCCCCACCTCCCCTTCCTCCTCCTCTCCACCCCGGCCCGCAGTACTTCCACCCTTGTCTCTCTGCCTACCATTTCCTCGATACGTAGATCCTCCGGTGTTTCCGCTAGCGGCACCTTGATGGCCAATTCTGTTCCGGTACGTTACCTAGTACGAAATTGATTGATTAATTGATATTTTTTCGTGTTCAAATTCAATGTTTATCAAGTATTTTCAAACATTGAGATTATTCAATTAGTTCAGAGAGATTTGATTGTGATTGTCATTCGGATTCTTTAATTTGTTTTTTTATGTATGGAATGCCTATTAATTGATCATCGAAAACAGATGCATTCTTGATCTACTGATTGATTCATCTGTTAAATTGAGGAGGATTCTGATTTGGAAGTGTGAAATTTGTTGAAACAAAACTAGCTCGGTGTTCTGTTCATTAGCTAATTAGGCTTGACATGGTTCTCTGACGGAAGAATGTTTAAGGCAGTTGCATTTCTTGTTTTTAGTTTGCATTGGAATTTAGGTATTACTCACTAGTAAAAAGAAAATTTGAAGTTATTGAATGCTTGGTTGAGAAGTTCTCTTCTTTGTTGCAGTTTGTGCTTTTAATTTTTTTTAACTGTGTGTGTGCTTTTAAATTTGGAGTGTGCATTTCCCACCATGTGATTGTTTTATTGTATATGGTGATGCAGCCAAAAAGTGGAGTGTATACAGTTGGTGACTTTATGACTAAGAGGATTTGCGAGTCGTAAAACCAAGCACCACTGTGGGTGAAGGTATTTAATAGAGTGACACTTTCTTTTGGAGTTTAACATAATGTCGCATCAATTGATGGTTCATTCTTTATGTCAACAGCACTGGAAACCCTTGTGGAGTACAGAATCACTGGTTTTCCTGTGATTGATGATGACTGGAAATTGGTTTGTTTTCCCTTTTCTTTCCCTTTTCTCCTTTTCATGAATTAGTCGTCAAGTTCATCTACTTTGCAGTGATGCTGGTGGATCATGCTTTGCTTTTAGGATCTAGAAAAATAAAGCTCATGCTAAATGATATTATATGTGTGTATGCTTTTGTATACCTATCCAAATAAAATATAGCATCTCTTTTCTTTTTTTTTTTGGCATTTGCGTTACTGCTATCATATATATAAATGTGGGTCGTCATTCAAGAATTAGTACTGCAGCAATGGACCCATGTAACCCCATATCTGAATTGTATTGTTTTTCTTTGTGTTCTACATTAAAATTTAGTAAAGCACTTCTTTTTTAAATTTTTTCTTTTCTCACTTTCTTCCTACCAATTAGTAGAAAAGGTTTTTTGGATCTTGAGAAGTAGTCAACCTTTGAAACTCTAAACTTAGGAATAAGCCATAAGGTGTCTTACCTGCTTTGTAAGTATATTTTAAAAGTATTTAGATTTGTGTAATGAATGTGCTGGATGCATCAACATAAATGTGCTAATCAGGTGCCTTTTTTTGAGCTGCCTTTTTGAGATCTAACTTCTATTCAAGCTCAAAATATTTTCACCATGCACATGAGCTGAAATTGTGTAATTAAATTATGGGAATGACTTGAAGGTTCTTTTCTACCATTTTAGGTTGGTCTGGTGTCAGATTATGACTTGTTAGCATTGGATTCCATATCAGGTAATTCGAAATTATTAAGCAGTTCTTGTCATTGCTATTCACATTGTTTCGAAATTCTGATTCATTTTCTTATTGAATTTTGATTGATTGCATTGCTCAAGTTTCTCACTGGCTGGAATTCCATGTAATGAGGGATATACATTGAACAATGTTGATGCTGTTGTTTCCATGTTATACTTTCTTATGATTGGGAAAAATAAAAAAGGAAGAGAAAGAATTGGATCCTCTAGTCCTTTGCCTGTGGATGATACTTCTTTTTTTTTTCGTGCAAGAATATTTGTGCATATGCCTCTCTTAAGTAAATATTTCTTCCACAGATTAATTACTCTAGTTCCATTTTGTTTGTGAGAACTTTTCTTTTTTTGTAGTTTTTGATCTTCAAGAAATGAATATGTAATTAGTAATGTTGAAATGTTCATTGTTTCTTCCAGGTAGTGGAAGAGCAGATAACAGCATGTTTCCTGAGGTTGACAGCACTTGGAAAGTAAGTGAGAATAGTCTCTTTCAAAATTAAGATTTACATGATGCACACATGCCACATGCATAAACGTGTAAATAGTCATTTTTGTGGTAGTTAATGTCTGTTGACATGCAGTACAGAAGTGCTGAAGTATATTGTGTCATTACTTGTTGAAGATCGCGGATTGCCTAAAGACTTGTGTTTTTCGATATGAATTGTTTTATTGAACTTTTTAAGTTTAAGTGAAAATTCCACCTATTATGGATATAAGCTGGCATACATCAGGCCTATATGATTGGTTTTTCAATTTTCGTTGACACAAAAGTTGGCTCCTATTTTGCTTTTTTGATGCGAAATCTCAACCTGGGAATATAGTCAATGTGCCAAGATGGCCCTAACAGAATATGATTAGGCTCCTATTTATCTCTGTTGTTTAATTCCTTGGCATACATGTCCACATTTACCAGGCTGACTCTTGTTGCTTTTGGTCTTTCTATCATATTAATCCTGGTTGTTTCAATAGATTTTCTTTCTTAATCTTGGAATGTTGTTTTGTATTTTGTTCTTCCCCATGAGTTAAATTTTGAAAGTTTATTTCTTATAATTCTTAGTGTTTTATCTTGGAAAAAACCTATTGGAATTGCAGAATTGATTTAACATTCGTTTTTTTTATAAAAATTTTTTTGTGTGTCATAACTCATAACCAAATGCATTCTGTTTGTACTTTCTACGAGAAAACAATTTGATCAAGCATCTTGTTTCAAGTGTATGGTAAAATAAAATTAGATGACAATTTATATGAAAAGATGGTTTCTGTTGTTTGGCATGTGTAGATTCTAAATGGTTGAACAGAATATTTTTGTGATCCAACAGTGTTCTTGTCGGAACCCAAACGGCAATTTTAATTGCAGACTTTCAATGAGGTACAAAAGTTGCTCAGCAAAACCAACGGAAAGGTTGTTGGTGATTTGATGACACCAGCGCCTGTTGTTGTTCGTGAAACAACTAATCTTGAGGATGCTGCCAGGTAAAGTCTTTGTTCCTTTTTGGCGCTTATGGATATTTTCCTTCCACTGTTGCATGCAATTCCTTGTCTTTGCATTTTTATTTATCAGCAAATTGCCATCCTAACTAACTCATTACTGGGTTTGTGTGATGATAGATTATTGCTAGAGACAAAATATTGTCGCCTTCCAGTTGTAGATTCTGACGGTAAATTGGTAAGAGATGTGAAGCCTTTTTGTTAATTCATATGTTTTCACCACCATGCCTATCGTGATGTTACTTTGTGGTTTTCTATATTCTTGAAGGTTGGAATCATTACTAGAGGAAATGTGGTAAGAGCTGCTCTCCAAATAAAGCGTGAAACTGAAAAGGCAGCACAGAAATGATACATTTCTTTCCAAATTGGAGCGGCAACAATGGAATCCTTGGATTAATTTGTTCGTGTGAGCATTTTCCCAGAACAGCTACAAGAGGTTGGAGAAGATCAGCTGTGTCACTGGTACAAATTTCAGATTTTGTTTGTATTAACACTCCATTTGTACCAGAAATAGAATAGTATAGTTAGTAAGGAATAGCTGGATCAAAGTGGTTAGGGACCAGTGATTCTTGTTGATCCGCCATTCTAGTTGTCCTCCACTTCTACTGGTCCTTGTGGAGAAAAGAAAACGAAGAGAAAACACAAATAAAATAGATTGTCCAACTTGTATGTTTCTTAGCACATGTATTTAATGATGCTAGCAAAAAAAAAATACTAGAAAATTTCCATTGTTGTGTTGATAAAATCTATGTAACTTTGTAGTTTTGTACGCTGTCGACAAAACCTATGGGGCTTTGTGAAGAGGGAAGTCTCAAATACCAGAAATTACTGTGACATTTCTTCTTGGACAGTTTCCTTTTGTCTTTTCTGATTTGTTTTTTGTTTGCAATGTTACCAACCACCAAGTAATAGTATAGCTGGATTGTTGAATGGAAAGTGGCAAACTGGTTGTTGAACTGAAATTGTATAGCATATGATCACTTTTAGACAATCAGGGAAGGAAGTCATTTCAATTGCCTTGGCAAAACAAACAACTCTGTACAAATCCCATCAGAAATTCCTCGGAGGACATCCTCGAGGACTGCCGGCCGACATGACACGAACATCTCCGGATTGGAGGTGAATCAGATTCTAGGACTCACGGACGTGGAATATTGCTCTTTTCTTTTCTTTTTGTTTCACTTGACAAATTATAGTAATGGGTTGGCCAGTGAAAGATGCTCCTTCAAATGGGAACAAGAAATTTTCGAGGAATGTGAAAAATATGGATATGAATCCGCTAATTATGGACTAATGTTCCTCCTGTGTCAAAGACACTGATGAATGCAATACAACTCCGAAACTACTCATGCATAGATCCAGTACAAAGCGAGTAAAAAACCAATGTATGATTAGGGAAGACTAAAGAAAAGCAAGTGTGAAATGTTCAAGTTAAAAAGAGTTAATTATACCAAGTTAACACAAAAGTTTTCACTTTATTCAGATATGATCACAAAAAAAAAAAATGTTACACAATAGACATTGATATTTTTTTTTACTTTAAGAATGTCATTTTGGTCCGAAATTTCGACAGACTTGACGTAAAATGTTACCTCTATTCTCATGGACACGTTTCTTGTCGACGTGACAATTAATGAAAGGTCTGATCCGACCTGACTGACCTATTAGGCGACCTGTCTGTGTTCAGCCTGTCCAGTTTGTCGAGTTTTCTGAGCAAAGTGACCTTTCTGAAGCAAAAAAAAAATAGTAACCACTAACTAACCGATCTGACGACTTGCCTACGTCCAACTTGTCTTGTTTGTCAAGTTTTCGAGTCAAAGTGACATTCTTGAAGCAAAAAAAAAATAAAGGTGATCATTGTGTAATATTTTTTTTATGACTAAACTTGAGCAACACTTAAATTTTTGTGACTATTGGTATAATTAACCCAGTTAAAAAAGAGAAGAGGCGATTTGACAAATAAACTAAAAAAAATGAAATGGAGGACTGAAAAAAATGGAAATGGACCCATAATGATAATCATTGATGCACTAGTAGTGTGCCGTAGGTGCCCACAAAACTCAAAGAAAACAGAGTGGGAGAACCAGAAAATACCTAACTCAATATATCAATATCACTTTAGTAGTTATAACTTTAGTGGTTAGCATGGCAATTTGCACCAACTGCAGCCCCATGTAGGCCACTTCTTGTTCCCCTCCTCACTACTCTTCTCTTCAGGATTAGAAGAAACCTGACAAGTCGGCATTTCCTGTGCCGAAGTGCTCTCTCATGGACAACTCCACTCTCTCCATCATACCCAACTAGACCTTGTTATCATTGCGCTTAATACGTTTAACTTACTAATATTTGAGTCGTTTTAAAAATATCTTAGATTAAGAGCTAATTCAATTTCTGGTAAAAACTAATGTAAAAAATGTTTTACTAAAAAAACACTGTGCTGTGCATATGGCATCCACAAAAGAAGAAAACAACAAAACAGAACAAACCTGAAATTTTAGGAAATTTAACAACTTGCTTAGTCTAAGCAAATAATATACATTTTATCCATTATACATGGCCAAAATTTCCTTATCAAAATTTTAAAAAAGAGAAAAAATTATCAAAAGGAAAAAGAAAAAAAAAAGCCTAAAACACAAGATTCCTAAAAAATTACTAGCAGTAATCCACATAAGATTTTTTTCCCCCCGAAAAAGAAAAGTCTAATCTTTTTCATCATCGCCGTCAACCAATGGTAACATACCTCCTTGGCGCATGTTAGCAACAATCACCATGACAGACGCAACCCACTTCTTGAATTCCCTTCTAATTTCTCTCCCACTCTCCGTCATCCGAATCCTCCGGGTCGGGCAGCTTATTCAAGTCGACCCGCTCCACGA
>CAODLS013869997.1:0-26919 GCA_948243855.1 Flueggea neowawraea
TGTGATCACTTCTCCCAACTTCCAGTAGCTTCTGTTTCAGCTCACGATCGAACTCACGTACTTGAGACTTCATTGACGTACGTGACTTTGGAAACACGTACGTGAATCTTCCTCAGATCAAATTCTGCAGTTTGTTCATCATCAAAACTTAGAGAAATTTCAATGTTGACCACCCTTGGTCCAACACAAATCACTTAGACTTTTTAAAGTCTCATCTTACCCATTAAAGATCGGTTCCAAATTGTTGAAATTCACTGCTGGAATAGGAAGGAAGTTTTGCCGAAAATTCGTCGGAGTATCATCGGCTTGTCACCAGAATCTCATCGGCAAAACGACCACCAACCTAGATTGGTAGTTCTTGATGAGAGGAGTCCAATGGTGGCAACCAAACGTCTTAACTCCTCCCAGTTTGTTCAAAATCACTCAAAAATCTTCTAGAATTCCTCCCTTGTTGCTGTTGAATTCTGCTGGTTTCACCAACTACCACTGATCTTAAATGAAAGAGGAGGTGACAAGGAGCACAACACTTTTTACGGATTGTCGATTGGATGATCGAAACTCAAGTTATAGTGTTTTGAGAATTTCTCTCTCTAAATTTCTTTACTCTCTCCTCTCTCTCTCTCTCTTCCATCTTCATTTATGTTTTTTTTTTCTCTTTCTTCTTGTTTTTTGCCGACCTCCAAAACCATCTGCCATTCTTTTATTTTTTTTCTCTTCTTCTTTTTATTTACAATCCTACCCAACTTCATTTTATATTTTCCAAAAATACCACCACAACAACTTAAAATTTCAATTTAAGATACCTCTCTAAATATTAATTCCACCAATTATTTAATTGTCATTTCCAGAATTTAATCATATACGCTTTAATGCAAAAATTTTGTTTCCTAATAATCCAACATTTGAAATAAAATTAAAAAATATATGGCGTATTACAAAAATGGTGGCTCATATACCTTCATTTGAAAGGACTCGGATAAGCTGATGATTCTCTGCTACAGTGACCATAGAAACGGATGGCCGAGGAGATCAAAGAAAGATCTCTTTGCCCATTCCAATTAGAGCAAAACAAGGTCTGGTAATAATCGGTGACATGTTCTCTAACCAGGTTATGATCAAACACCAAATCACCATCAATTAAAAGGTCGTCAATACATTTTTTGACATTTCGACTTACTAAAGAGCCATGAAAGAATGAAGAATTACGATCACCTATCTCCAACCACTTAACACGAATTTCCCACGAAAAAATACCTCCTTTTGAGATAAGTGCATGTCCAAGATAGTGTGTGCTTCAAGTTCTCTTCTAAGCAACTTATCTGTCACACCATACCATGCAACATTAGCCTAAATCGCCTCCAATGTTGAGTGGGCAACTGTCACAACCCATTTTCGGACCATGACCAGCGTACGAGATGAACCGTCTATGGGAGCCCAGTCTATCTCGCACAAGTCTCAGAGAACAAAACTAAGACTATTTCGTTGCAAATCATATTAAATTCATTTTTTAAAAGTTAATAATTAAAACTCCAAACTTGTTTAAAACATAAGTTTCATAATAACATAATATTTGATAAATAATAAATCATATTTAAATATCAAATAAATATACAAAAACATACACTCATAAGTAAACCGGTACGGAGCAACTAACAAAATAAATAACTGGCCCAAAAAAGAGGGTATTGACTACAACTGCAGGGTTCCTCACCAAGTGTTGAATGTCGAGAGATCGCAATCAACCAAAATCACCTGTAAATAAGAGTAGGGGAAGACAAACATAAAAGAAAGGGGTAAGAACCCTAGTGAGGAAAAGACACTCCAGAATGCCTCTTTCGTGCCTCACAAAGACAGTGTTGAAAACGTTTAGAAAATATCGTATGCAGATATAAGTGTATATACGTATACACACTAAGTACAGAATAATAGTTTCAAAATTCATTTCGAAATCGTTTGCAACCAAAGCAAACAACAGACAAGTGAACATATCAAAAACTTATTTCAGATTATACAGAAATTTACGTTTTCACAAAAAAAAAACCATATTATGTTAAAATCAGTTACCAACTGAACAACGTTGATAATTACTGATCATATTCTCGTATTATACTAAAAATTCATTTGACTAGATCATATCAAAATAAACTAGCAACCTTAGGAGTACAAATGGTACCCAACTCAAAAGGACTGACAGCTGACAGTCTTAAGGGCTTAAAATAGTACTCCGTCCACCCTAAAGGTCATTAAGCTGTAATAAACAGGAACTGACTTAAGTAAATCTGAGAGTGTTTCAATCCACGTACTCTAGCAAGATATACTTCGTCAAACTACTGAACAATATACTACAGGAAAATGAGCAACAACACAGGCTCACCAAAATTATTATGCTAACAAAGCATATCTCACCAAACAAATCTGACATAGGACCAACATCAAAATCATACGTGGAGATCATATGTGGGATCTGCCACTAATCAAGATATGTGGGCTCCACCACTAGAAATGTCTCATACGTGGAATTTTCCTATTTTGGTAATTGAATGCTACCACATACCCTGGTATCTGAATCTTCACTATGGTATACCAAAAGTTACGCTTATCCCGTAACATAGGAGTCCCGAGTCAGAATAATTAAGTAAATTTTATGCCAAAAATTTAAGTGCGAAAATCAAACAGATAATAATAGTTACACCACTAGCAAATCATGAAATCACCAATCTCAGAAATCAAGGAATAGATTTTAAGAATATAAATATTTCCCAAAATATTTATGTAACTGGATATATAATTGCTTTCAAAACAAAACCAAGTTTAGTAGCCAAAAAAATATTCTTTTCAAAGAAATACAAATTCAGCAGAATACTTACTGTAGAAAACATTTCCCTGTTATTGATCAAAATACTTAGATCAGCCAAAAATATTTATTTCAAAATACAAAACTATTTCAAAACATCAGATAATGTCCAACCAGGATTTCATAGTAGAGGTTTTCACGTAAGTCTAATTTTAGGATTTCTTATCCTTTATTTATTCCAAATTACATGTCAAGGTTCAGACACGTCAAAAATAATATAGATTTAGATGACACAGCCTATGGATCTGAAGATGTCATTTCACTCACCTGGAAATCCAAGCTGAATGACCCAATCACGTACCACTGGTGGTCGGCTAACCTCGCTGACCAGGATACGAAGCTGAAACAATTAATATGAGACAATTGTCAAACTGTGGTACTATGGTAATACTAAATGCATGATATGCAAATGCAAACTCAAACCCTCATAAACCTGTTTCGGTCGAAGTTCCAACATTGCAACCTCAAAAATTGAACATCTCGTAAAATTATCATTTAGTCCCCGAGACTTGGTAAATTACGGATTACTCCCCAAAATATTCCAATCTCTTAATACAATCCTCAATACTCCAAAGTCATATTTTAATCCTCATAATTCTCCAGATATGTTAATTAATCCTCTAAATAATCCAAAAATCCAATTCTAGTCCCTAATGCCAAATATCACCTTTAGTCCTCAAATGGTAAATTATCCAAATATTCCCTACATCCATTCCGCTCGAGACCCGACATTTCCAGCCATGCAAATCAACTCAAAACAACCTCCTAAACATGAATCTAACATCAATTTCAACAAACAACTCAAAAATCACCACATTTCTTTAAAAAAATCCGAATTTTACCAACCCATTTACAAACAACACCAAATCTCATGAAACCGAGCTCAATCTATGTTCTTCTAACTCCATTCAAGCCTAATCTAACATCCTCAAGCATCCTTTATAACAAAATCAAACAAAAACTTAAACCTATTTCAAAAAAACATCAATTCTTCATAACCCAAGTTTAAATCATGTTCATCTAACCTTAATCCATCCTGATTTAACATCTTAAAACTCCCATTTCGACAAAAACATCAAATCCAAACTCAACCATCAATTTTGGATCCAAACCCTAAATGGATGAATCTTGCATAAAATGAAGAAAGGAAGAGATTGATGATGAATCTTACCTCAAGGAAGCCAAAGGAATGATTGGAGAGAAATGTGGGAGAGATTGGGATGGATTGGTAGTGATTTAAGTGAGAAATGAGAGAGAAATGGCAAAGGAAGGTTAGGGAAGGGGTATTTATAAATCCAAGGACCGAAATGCAGTATTTCCCCCGAAACCGCCCAGAAAATGCCCATTTACATGCATAAAAGACCCTATTACGTGCATAGAAGGGGTACTACGTGTACAGAAGAGCTATTATGTGCGCAGACGACATTTTTCAACTACAACCCGCTTCTGCATCATGATCTATGTGCGTAGGCCTCCTCCAACACGGGTAATAGACCATCTAGATGCATTTCATGTGAATTCCTCACCTCAAACATGTTTCTAACTTAGGAACACAAACCCCCAACATTACCGAAGCAAATCCAACAACAAAACTAGATAGAATGACATACGAATGATCTCCTACAACCAAATAGAACTCTATAAATGTTTATTTTCCAAATTAAACTCCTAATCAATATATCCACATTCAAAGATCAAACAGAATCAAACGGATCACTATAGAGAGCATAGTTGAAACGGACGGGGTATTACAACAGTGGTTATATTTAGGCCAATATCACCAAAAACCTCTCGATTCCACCTTTTTAAGCAAGCCCAAATATGTTTAAGTTTGCTACCAAGAATGTGCATGGAATTTCCATTACAAGTAAAATTGCTCCAGGTCGGAGACATAAAGCTCCGTAAGTTAGGATGTGACATCCACATGGGCTAGAATCGAAACCATTGACTAGCAAATTAGTTGAATCACAAGTAATCAATAAAGGACAATGGTCAGATCAATGACAAGCCAAAATATTACAACATATTTTGCTCCAAAAAGACATAAAATCCAGCCTTCCTACAATTCTATCCAGTCCAGATTCAATACGCTGAACATGAGGACCATCCTTACACCAAGTATATCTGGTCCATTTAAGAGGGATATCATTCAACTCACAATCTTCCAAAAATTTCTTGAACTCCATACATGGCCTGACACGAAGAGGCCTATCCATTTTTTCATGTGCCCCAAAAACAGAATTAAAATCACCAATGATTGCCCAAAATGTGAGGACTATGAGGGAGAGAATGCTGATGATGTATGATAAATTTACATGGATATTCAAGCATAAATAGATAGCATTTCAGCCCTAAGTGTACTTATTGTTTGTGAATTTACACTCTTTTCATGTTTTGTGTAGGACGAATGAGAATGCATGAAATGTAGATGAAATGTGATGAAAAAAGGCATGGAAAAGGAGTTCTCAAAAGGGGCTTAAGAGATGGAAAGAAATGGAGAAAAAATCGACTTAAAATGAGTAACTTTCGATGTCACACCTTGAGTCACAGTCATGGCCATGACTGTGACCTCCATGGCTCAGAATTTGGCACCAAGTGAAGAACCAAAGATGGGTTATAGTCATGAATACAGACCGTGACCAAAATGTGGTTAGGTCGTGACTCAATCACGGTCAAGAGTCACGACCGTGATGGGATGGTGTGATCAACATCTGAATGTCCAACCAACTAAAGGAGAGTCACGGTCATGGCTACTGACCATGGCCAAAAAGAAGCTGAGGTTGTGAATCAGTCACACCCATGAGTCACGATCGTGACTGGAGGGTGTGATGCCCTGAAAGAGAGAGAAAAATGTGATGGACCATGACAAAAGGGTGGGGTCGACCAAAGCACATTCAATGGACATTTTTTTCAGCAATTATTGAAGGGTTTTGAGGTCACATGAGGGCTACAAATACTCCTCTTATTTTTTCCTTTTAGGAACATTCTCTACATCACCAAAAACATTCTCTTTTGCTTTATATAGGATTTAAATGAGGGTTTGAAGAATAAAGGGAAAGCTTGAAGGTTTTGGGCATCTTTTTTCAAAGTGACATTGAAGAGACGTTATTGGTTTCCACCCTTCCTCTATTTCTTCATCCTTTTAGATTGGTTACATTTTTTTATGTTTATTTCTATTATTTCTTTTTTAGTTATGTTAATCATGGTAGTTTAGATCTCTAGTTAGGACCTAGAGATATAGACTATTGATGACTATTTGCCATGATTATGAATGAATATTGTGTTTTATGCTCAATATTTGAAGATTGCTTAATGGGTATTGTATTTATGTTTTATAATTGAAGTTGTCCATTAGATTTGATTTAATAGCTTGTTTTGATTTACTATTGTTGTGATTGATCACCATGATGATAGTTGTGATAAGTCTAGTTGACGGATCGAGAGATGAATGCTAGATGAGGTCCACAAGCATTAAACTCACTTGACATACGATAGACATATTCTATGCATTAGATGTGTTTGATGAAATTTCTCAATAGCTTAAAGAGTCTAGTTTAGTTAGATGAGGCCGACATGACCCTTCTAATAAATGTAGACATAGCTCAAATGAACCCGAGAAAGGCTTTAAGCGAGATTAGTAAGACAACACTCAATCCCAAAGCCCCATTCAATAGTCTAGCAAATAAAAGTTTTTAGTTGAAATCTCGAAAGTCCTAACGTTTTATGATTAATTGGTTTTCTATTTTCTTTGTTAATTGTTTGTCTTTATTAATCGTGCGTTTTATTAATCAAAAAATCCTCAAAAATCAAATTATGGTATTTATTGCTTTATTTTATGAATCGATCACCATTAGTAATCGTTTTTTTGGATTTTATAACCTTGGAATACTCCTTGGTAAAACTATATAGACACTCGTGCGCTTGCGAAAAGCCGAACAACTGAAAATATTGCCAAAGGTCATGACATATGTTAAACCACACACTAGCATAAATAAAAGTCAGCCTTTGTAAACAATTGTTAACATTGAAATCAACAAAAATAAAATTGATCAAAGATGAGAGTTTTAACAATAGGTGGAAAATTTTGTTGCGAAAAAGCCATAGAGTAGGGAGATGCCTATTATTAAATGCAACCAATTCCAAGTTAAGAGACAACCAAAACTGATGAGGAATAAACAAAAAGTCTATCATAGGTTCAAATAGGTTGCATTTCATGCATATGTATTATCGAATTTTATGTTTGTTTTGCATTATAAGTTATTGTTATTCGTGTGTTTTTATGTCTTGTCGCTTCTTTGGTGATTTAGGTGGAATATTGGTGAAACACAAAAAATTGGAGTTGTTTTGGGTGTATTTTGGCGTTGACTCCATTACGACATGACCATGCCGTAGAGAGTGCGTTGACTTGGCTGACTTATTTTGCATTGGACTGCGTGCTAGATTGTTAGGCCTTGGGATTTGAGTCTCATAGACGTTTCTGAAAGCTGTTAACCTAATTTTACTGCTGGAACAATTACAATTACATTATTATTATTATTATTTTATCATTTTGTTTACATTAGGGTTAGGTTTTTAGAGAGAGACCATATAAATACTTCTATTATTTTGGGCAGCTCTCTTCCTCTCTTTTATGGATTAACGCACACTTTGGACAACAACTTTCTTCATATCTTTCGATTTTCTTCCTTTAGCATATGTAACTAAACCTCTTTCTAGTTAAGGTATTATCAAAATTCAATCTATTATGGTTGTGAGATTTTTATTTTAATTGTTATTAAGTATTTTGAGTATTTATTTTGTTTTTGTGGCTTAGTTCTTTTATTATTATTTATGTTGATTGATTGATATGAGTCCATTAATTGATTGATTGAAATAATATATCGTTATTTAGGATTGATAGAGCATCTCATTAGTCTTAATATAGATAACAAATAACTTGAATATATGTGGTTTGACATTATTCAATGTTATGAAACTGAATAATTTGGTTTAAATGATTTACAGCATTGTCGACTCCACTGGTTAGGGGTCTCTTTAATTTTTACTACTGTCACAGATTAAACCTTGTCAGAGCGTCGCTAGGGTTGTCTAGTGGTTAGAAAAATATTTGCAGGGCGTCCCGAGGCTATCGATAAATTAAGAAGAGATTGATTAATCGAGTGTGTCACCATTAGTTATAACTCTGTCTATTCGAATGCTTAATATTTATCTTTCATATCTGTGATCAACTTAGATTGAACGGAGAAAATACATTGGCTAGACTTTTCTTATTATTGAATTCTCCTTATTTCCATTGCTGCAATTTATTTCTTTATTACGAGTTTTTAATCTCTGTTTGTTTTTAATCTTGGCTTCAGTTTCATTCTCATCAACTTTATTTAATTCTACTGTTTCGGCAATTAAACAATTTCTCACCGGTATCTGTGGTTTGACTATACTCACTGTTTTACTCATTTTATTGTTTCTGAGCAGGATAGTATTATTTTGGTAGGTTTGACACCCTTTCAAGTTCAGTAATACCAACCAAATTCGGCCATTAAGAAGTGCACAAATTTTGAATAACACTTTGAGTTTGAGCATTACCAATGCCCCTGCAATTCCAAAAAAAGAAAATTCATAAGTCAAGGCAGAGTGGTGGCTGCGAAGCACGATGAGAAGCTTGATGTGTTAGCGTTGGTTTTCTTTTAGCGGGAGAAAGCTTCTTGGAGGAACAGGGAGTCTCCCAATCTTGACCATCACCTTCAGGATCACTAGTAGTAGCATCCGAAGGCTCATTGATTACTTGATCAGCCCATGAACTACGAGCATTAAGGTTATCCTTATTGGAAACATCAGCTACATCAGTACTCCAAAGGACTTGCTCAGTAAGGGGTGGTGACGCATTAACAACCTGCCTAGCAACGGATTTAGTAACCATAGCCTGCTCATCCGAATGAATATCATCGGAACTAGGGACACAATGTGGAGCAACCTCATTACCGTTAGGATGAGCATTTAAAATAGTGGTCTCATTTTCTGCAGACACAACCGTGTCATTAGGAACTTCAGGCACAACCTTCGACCCCGGTAAATCCTTCCCTTTGACCCCCTCAACTGAATGATCCTCTGCAACATGTTAAGGAGATTCGTCTGCCAGAATGGGAGCAGGAGCAATAGCTTCAAAAATCTTCAATGAGCATCGAACTGGCACCATTATCATTATCCTTAGGAACCCATTTCTTAACATTTTTAGCAGGGGGATCTTTTTGCAATGCATGCTCTTTAGGCTTAGTACTGTCCTTAGGTCCTTAGGTTTAACATAACAATGACAATCATAAGAGAAATGACCAAGCAAAGAATATGTGTGGCAAAAAGCTGGCAGGTTTTTGTGGACAATATCTATCCAAAAGGATTGGGAGGTCGTCTTAACGTGCAAAGTTTCATACAGCTTAGAGGAAAGATCAATATCAACCAGATAACGGGCAAAATGATCGAGCTCTCCATCCAGTGTCTTGGCGTCAATCTGCAGAAGCACACCGATGCCTCTTGGAATTTCAGAAAGTAATTTGGGATGCCAAAATTCCCACGAGAGTTTATACAAATGAACCCAGTCTTGAGCAGTAGAAGATTTCTAAGCATCCGGATGAAATCATTACTTATATTTATTCAATTTTTATTTGTATTTTTTATTTAAAATTAAGTAGACAATATTTATATTTACAATTATATTTAATAATTAAAAAATTAGAACCAAACTGAGACCAAAATTGATAACAACATTATTTTATTAAAAAAATCGGTTAAAATCATCTGAACCGGCGAATCAAAATCGCACAAAACCAACCCTAACGGTCCCGTTCCGGTTCAATAAGTCCATTGAACCGGAACCAGCGGTTCCGATCTGTAACCACCTCTAGCATAGATGGAGTGACTTGATAATTGCGTTATGATGATAGTTTTTTTAAAACAATAAAATTTAGTATAAATAGTACAACAAAACACTATATATAATATGTTCTCTGCAATATAATACTAGATATGTATAAAATATACCACAGATACACTATATATATATACCTTAGATCTACAAATATAACATATATGATACATATGTTATATGTAGAGAGACAAAATCACGTGAGGACTCGGGCTTCTGTCGGCCCGTGTATCTTCATTGCTAGGTGCTATATATATATATATATATATATATATATTGTTCTCAACAAAATTTTTAAAAAAATATTTAGCCTTCTAAAATTAAATATAATTTTAAATTTCACTGTTTAAAACCTTCATGCTAAATAGAAAATCAGTAAAAGTAAAAGATAATGCATCTTGTTTTCAGATGCAAATATACATATGAACTACAAAACCATAAGGAAAAAAAAAAAGGAAATGCAAAACTTTAAAGCATTTACATGTTGCAATGTGGTCATTCTTCTTCGGATTTTTTTTTCTTTAACAGAAGTACCAAAAGTTAATGCATAATATCAATAGTTTTATAGTTTATTAATATTAAAGTCAACTCCAACGATATAAAATTACGAGTTCGATTATCAACGGAATTAAATAAAATAACTTGTCATAAAAATAAAAGTTAATTCAGATAATTCTCGCGCTTGATATCTTTTTCATTTCCAGTTTCAAAGCCCGGAGCTACAACCGCTTCGACAATCCATGAAAAAGAAAAGGGAAAAAAGAAACAGAGCGTCTGGACTGAGTTTATATCTAAGCAGTGTCATTGTCTTTTTTTTTTAACTGTTATCTAAGCAGTGTCATTGTCTTTATCTAAGCTGAGAGAGTGACTGACTAATTAAAGTAGGCCAAGACCCATCCCCTTTTGTGGGACAGACGTTTGGATATAATTATATATTTGTGTGGTTCATAAAGAGCAACAAATCCTTTCTTACAACTAAAAATTCCAATCTTTATTTTTTGATCTTTTACTGTTAGAAACCACTTTAGTATTATCATTTCTTAGTGTTTAGACCAACTTTAATCACTTCAATTATTCGTAGGTTTGGATAAACCATATGTATCGTCATGATATTGAACTAATTCTGTTTGTACCTTAGTCAAAATCAATGTTCCTCACCCATCTCTTTAAATGTGTTTAGTAGGTATTGAACTTGCAAACTCGTTTTACAAACTCAATCTTTGTCATCAACTGACCCACAACCATGAGAAATTACTTGTAGGTTTAAACACACTATCTATTCTTTCTCTTGAACCAGAACAACTCTTTGTTTCAGTGAACAGAAACTAAATGTTTTGAATTCAACTTATAAAGACGTACGTACGTGACACAGTGATGACTAATAAGCAAAAGCCAAAAAAAGAGTCAGTTTGGTGAGGCAAAAACGAAAAAAAGAAAGAAAGAAACACCACAGCGCATTGAAGATGGCTTTATCGGCATTCTACCCGAACCCCACCAGCAACAGTACTTGTGCAATGTGTTAATGAGAGATTAGATCCTCATATCCCCGGAAACAGCAACAAACAGCTCCGCAGGCCTTTTCCAGCGATACATAGCTTTTCCTCATTCGTACTCTTATACATATATTAGCATCAGTATTTGTATATGCATGTGCATGCACTGGTCTGCCACCACATGCATGCATGTTCCATCACTGGCTCTTTATGGTTTACGCCATACAGAAAATAGGCTTCATACATAGTTTCTCATTTGCATCCTTAACAAATAATAATTTGAACGTCTCATTTCTTTCCTAAATTATATTATTTTTCATATAGTCTTATACAATTAAAAAAAAGACCCAATCACCTTTGTCAAAAAAAAAAACTCAATCACCTTTGTATAATTAAACTTAGTAGAGAGAATTTTGTCACATGTAAAAATCTATTCGGCTCGAATTCGGATTAATAAAAAATATTTGAATATCGAATGATTTAATAAAAAAATTCAAATCACTATATTAAAAAATTATAAGATTTTTTAAATTTATTGTTAATGCTTTCATTTAATAAAAAAAGACTTAATCACATTGCACAATTAAACTCTGTAAGGAGCATTTTCCTATCTATAAAGGTTCTATTCAACTCAAATACAAATTAATTAAAAATTAAAAATATTGAATATATAGACTCCAATATGAAAAACTTGATATAGAATTAACTTGCTTAATTAAAGCGAACTAATTTGTATATCACAACGGTTCAAACTAGTATTGTAACAATAAAAAACTTTTTACAAGTTTTCAAAACGTAACTGTAAAACAACAACCAAACTAAATTATAATCAAACATAAAATTTCCAACTAACTTGATGAACAAACGGTCTTGTTACTTTTCTTCGGCTTCCATTGTACTAATTAACAGTACTATATTTTTTAAGAAGACCGACCAATATAGCAGGTTAGTGAAAGACGAGGTTGTCAAATCATATGTCATGACCTATTCCCGGGACTATGACCGGCGTACGAGGTGGACCGTCTATGAAAATCCGGCCTATCTCGCACAAGCCTTAGAGATTTAAAATTATACACATTCATTTATTTAAAACATTTACATGAAAATAATATGCACCATATATATATCAAAATATAATATATGTAAATATATACAAAGCGATATAATTGTAAAACATAATATCAAAGTCAAATACACAATCCCATAGCCCTAAAGCATTCGGAATGGAGCATCTACTACAAAAGACGTAGCCCGGCAAAAAGGTGCTACTAATCAAAATATATGTGTCTCACTGGGCGGAGAATGTCCAAAGGCTACTGGGTGGAAGTCAACCTGTAATCATGGAAACAAGACAACACAGAGAAACAAAGGGGTCAACCCAGTGAGTGAGGGACAACACTCCAGATTGCCGCATTTGTGCCTCACAAAAACTGGTTTAAAAACCATTTGAAAACTAGCACATGTGATATACGACAGGTATACATACTTATACACTATATACATAGTATGGTTTTCCAGAAAATATTTCGAAATCGTTTGCACGAAAAGCATACACATGCACGTTAGTAAAATACTACCCATAGTATTAAGTTTTTCTGAAAACCTCATATACTTATCATGGGAGCATAGGAACTCATGGTGGTCTATGTCACTCTCCCACCGTATAATGATCAGGGTCATGCCACTGATTCATAATTCAATCATGTATAGGGCCATGGTAACATGGCTACCGTCTACCTTGATAGCTAAGTATCATCATGCATTGGTATACCAAAGGCTATGCACCCCGTAGTGAAGGTGTATCACAATCAAAAACATAATCAAAGTCATGCATATTCATTGTCAAAATATGTGAAAAAAATATGTATATCAATACATACATATAACTTTCTTCAAAACAAAACCATAAATACTTATTTACATAATCCATTTTCATATATTTACCCAATCCTTAGATTAGTCAAGTTCACACTTTAGTTATAACACATCAAAAACGTATACAGTTTCGAGACACAGCTTATGTGTCTGAAGCTGTCATCCACTCACCTAGATGTCCAAGCTCTAGGACTCCAATCAAGCACCGCTGGTGGGTGACTGCTGGTGCTAGCAAGTACAGGATGTTGTAACAAATACAACATGACAACATTAATATATAGTATTGTGGTCGTACCAAATGTATGAGTGCAATGCAAATGCCCAACTCGCAAACGAGTGCCTCCCAACTCTCTAAATACACATAAATACTCTAAACATCCTCAAAAATACAAATCTGACATCATCTTTCTCAAACAAATCAAAATAAAAAAAAATGACATTTTCAACGAAGTCCCTGCTATGAAAAATACTTGCAAAAATACCCTAACTTTCGATTCGACCGGGATTCAATATTTTTTATCATACCAATCAAATTAAAATCATCCCTGGAGTCTAATTTCATAATTGGTTTCAATCAAAACTACCTAGAACCATTCAAACCAAAAATCACATTTTCGGACCAAAAATGAACCTATAAAAAAAATCATAAATATATCATCAATCAAGGAAAATCTATGTTCCTTCTTGTTCCTTATACATATATCTATCATAAAAAACTCCAAAGCAACCCAAAAATTCAGCCAAAATCGAACCATCGCTCCTCACAACTCATTTTTCGGTCAAACATGAACATCAGGAAAGATGAGCATAAAAAGGAGTCAAAAATCGAAAATAAATGGTGAAATACCTCAAATCTGATATAGGAATGTCTTGAGAGCAAAAAGAATCAAATTTCGTTTGATTTGAGTGAGAAACGAGAAAGAAATGGTGAAAATATGAAGTGGTGTCGGGTCTGGTTTAATAGAGAAGTCTACAGAGCAAAACGACGTCATTTCACTCAAGTGTCCACTGTCACACGCTTGAACGACATGCGGAACGCCCAGACGACCGGATGCAATGATACGTCGTTCGGTTGCCTCTCGTGAACGCTCAAGCATTCTATTTCACGACCCGTCGTTTCCAGCTAGGATCAAACACACGCACGCGAACAACAAGCATTTCAGCGTGAACGACGAAGGCCCCAGCGACGAACTACTTGAAGTATGGCAACCCAAAGCGAACGATCGGTCGTCCAGTTGCATTTTCCAATTTTTTTTTCTTTTCATTTTTCACCATTTTCACTTAACCAAACACTTCCAAATCACCCCTAACCTTCATTAATCACCCAATTAACATCAAAACATAAAATTAACCCTCCAGTCACCAAAAATAAAATTTCAAATAAATTTCCAAATTATCCAAAATAATTATTCCAAACTAATTACTCCAAATCTAAGTCTCCAAAATAACTATAAAAAATATGAGGTATTACATCATAGTTCGCTATTCATTTAAAAAACTATTGTCTATAAATCATGATGTTATTTTCCCTATCAAAAACAAAATCATGATGTCGTTTGTTGGAGAAAATGACGGATGTCGTCAAAGCATTCATTGAAATGTGATTCGATTTAGGAGGTGCTACCATTGGCACTGATGATTTTTTTTAATCTACATTACAAAATGGTTTAGCACTACAATATATAACATATAGTATGTAGAATTTTTTAATAATTAGTGATGAATAAATAGTAAAAAAATTAGAGAGATAATACGTTTTTTAATAAAATACTATATGTTATATACTAATGAAAAAATACTATATGATGTCAATAAACGAGCCCGTATTTGTCAGTGTTTAATAATCTACAAGTCCAAAATATATATAATTCATTTTTTATTATTAGAAATATGTAATGTGTCTCCCTAAATCTATCAAATATGCTGATCATATAAATAATTTTGTTTTTTTAATCACAAAAATAACCTTTATCACAAAGTATGATTTAGGAAAAAACCTAGAAAAACAATTGAGTCATGTTAAATTACAATGTGTTGTCTGAGTACATAAAAAAAAAAAAAACTCGATATCCTACTTATCGAAAAAGCACCAAGAATGAAAATGATCCTTGAGAAAAGATAAATCTTAGAGCGCTTTCACTAAGTCTTGCAAAATGTTTTGCTCTAGTGCTGCAATTGTCTTGCTCTAAATAAATTTAACAAAATTTTATTGTGTGGTTTAAATAAATGGTCATATCAACCATATTAAAAATCAATTGTAGTGAAGAATATTTGTTGATAATCAAAGTAAGTGATAAACAATAGAATGTTAGATTGATAATCTGAATAGATTTGCAGTGAAAAAACAAAGAGAGTATCACATTATTAAATTAAAATATTGTGAATATTATGTAATATACCTTTTCAATTTAAGATATCTCAAACAAATGCCAACTTTATGATACAAAAGTTTATGATACAAAAGTTTCTAACTACAAGAAAGTTAAAAAACTCAAAATGGCATCTTAATGCATAAGAAAATTCTGGAAAAGGTTAAGTTATGTTCCCCCATTTAAAAAAAAATTGTAGGCTAGTACTAATAATAGGGTGAAGTACAACATTGGTTTTAGGATAAAAAAATAAATTCATTAAGGAAAGAAAAAAACTAGTGTTGCTCTTGACGCCTAAGACTACAAAAGTGGGATTACTGTCGCTAAACACACTTGTAATCTACAAGCACATGAGGACTCAAGCCTTGTGCTTGATCGGATCAGAACCCAGAACAAGGTCAGCGATGTATCCAGCAAGAGCCAGGAGGCTCTTCCTTTTCGTCAGATTTTGGCTCTACCTTCATTAATCGATTCCCTACACCATTTTATTTTATTTTATTTTATTTTTGTAAAAAAGATGCTAATTGTTTACGGCTTTTATTTTTTGTTTATGGCATGTCGGGTGAGCCCTAGGGTTTGTTGAGCCATTCTAGATTTATTTATGACTGAATCGGTTAAGCTTCAAATATAATATTTGTTCGTCAAAATTTGATCAAAATGTGATCTCGAATCATCTACACAGAAGAAATGAAACTTTATCTATTTATTGGCAATATTTCCAAAGGAAAGAGACTATCTTTGACGTTAAAATCTTGTTTTGTCGGCGAAGGGCTCTACCAACGACTGCCAGATTGATTCTCAATTACTTAACCATGATGATATTATTGGGTCGCCATAGGGCTCATATGACGGAGACAAACTTGTCAATGACAAGGCAACTGCCCCAAATCTAGCCAAAGGAAAAAAAAATAACAATTGCCCCGAATAGTTAATTATATTTTGTCATTGGTAATAACTAATGAGTCTGTAATTTATTAATTTTGATTTTCAGTAAAAATAAATAAATTGGCTTATCAAAAATATTTTATCATTATTAGTGAAAACAAAACAGTTAATTAGTTCACTGAATTCAGATCTTTTTTTGAAAGAAAAAAAAAACAAAAGCCAATATATCGTTATTCCTTATTTCATACAGGTTTTCACGTTAACTACTCTATAATATCGTTCAAAAATTTTGCCTCTGTTGATTTAAGCATTTGAGAGAGTTAGTGGAAAAAAAAATTCTTTCATTCTTCTCTATTTTTGCAGGAAATCAACGGTTCTTGACATATTTCTAGTTAAATCGATTGTTAATGTTTTCAAGGCAATGACGTTTTCTTTTTGTTTTTATTTTGTATAACATTGACAAACGCATATCCAGTATTTGTCAGACCGTATTCTTCCGACGAAAGATGAAGGATTATTTGGTTACTCTTTAAGCAATGGCCAACAACAATCACTGTTTCTACTTTCTATTAGTCAAACCTTCAAAAAAGTAAATATATTTGAGCAAAATCACGACGCTTTGAAGCGGCAATAAGTGGCTTTCAATCCGGAATGTATCAAAGATTATATGGACACCTCTTTTTATTATTTCTTTTTGTGAATATTATAGCATTAGATCCAGATACAGAAAAGTGATTAAGACTTAACTCTGAAATGGCATGACGTATAACAGAACGTTCAACTTTTTGTCACCGTTGTTGCAGCCACAAAGGCTATTGACAGCTTGTATATATGTGGTGCCTAAAATTCGACAAAGTTGATCTTTAAGACATTGAAATGATGAAACCAGTTGATGAATTGACAATTGATGCTAATTATCGACAAATAATTAATTTGTGAACAATATCTTTTTTAATGAAGTTACCCAGTTTTTCTTTGCTAGATATATAGATAAAGAGTTGAGACTAATTAATTCTGACAATTATTCCATGCCTTCTAAGACGACCATCATTTTTTCACGAGTCTACCTAAGCTATATGATTATTTTTAAAAGGATTTTTTTATTGTTCTGGTTCTGGTATTAAAATCGCAATAAGAAATTAAAGTGTCTCGAGATCGATATATAGTGGACATTTTTAACTCGGGGCTTGTTTGGCACCCTATAGTGTATAGTATATATTGTATTTTTTGTATAGCTAATTTTACGAAAAAATATACTATCACTTTACTTTTTTACTATTCACTTACAATCAATCATTACTAAACATATACAATATATTATATACTACTAATTACCAAATAAGTCTTCAGATATTTATGACCATTAGTAAAAAAACAATTTTTTTTTGCACAAAGAAATTCTTTTTTTTATTTGCTCTTTAGGATAAAAATTGAATAAGAAAAATCAAAGTCTATTTTCTGCACCCCTTCAAATATCAAAGGACGATATTAAACTATGGATTGGTGCTTGATTACCAACCCAATCTATGAACATGTCATATATGTATCTTAATTTTTTATTGGCAAATTTGATCTGAATGGGATGAAAATATCTCTGTCAAATAATATTAGTATAAGAGAGAAAAAGAAATCCTAATCTTTACTCAGTTAGAAGTTTGAAGTCTAATTAACTTAGGAATAAAATTACTATTTTATTTAAAAAAGAAGGTTTTATTTGGGTAAGTAATCACATCTTATCTCCTATCAAAAGAGAGACAAACTAGAACATCATCAGTTTTATGGAAAGAAATATTTGGGTAAGTGGCCTCTTGTTTCTTAATTTGTGAGCTGCTTGCACGTCAATTTACATATGTAATCTTGTGTTCTTGTTGCTTCGGATACACTCCAATTGATAACTCGACTACGGGTCTGGACTCCTCTTTTAATGCTTACACTTACGATGCACATACTACATGTGCAAATGCGATATACCTTAAGGGTTTTGGATAATCAGTCCTTACTTCCATGATAAAAATTTATTTGAACTAATTTTAATTTTTGCACCAAATTAATATTTTTGTATCAGTAAAGATCATTTTATTATGTGCAATCTACAATAGACATGTAAAAATCAAACTAGAACCGGTGAACCGAACTGGAATCGGACTGGTCAAAACGGAACAGGCCGACCAAAACTCTAAGATTGTGGTTTAAGTTCCGGTTTAATCTATCTAGAAACCGTCGAACCGGCTATTCAAACCATGGTTAAACCGACGGTTTGAACAGCCGGTTCGAACCTTTTTTATATTTTTTTAACTCTATAAATACCCTCATCCCACCTAATTCCTACCAATTTTATATCATTTCTTCTCTCTCAATCTCAATCTCTTCTACACTAACTCTATCAAAATTTCATTTTGCTTTAAATTGCTATTATTAATTATTTATATATTTTATTATTGCAATTATGTTTTCTATATTTCTCAAAGTTATTTTTTACAATTACATTTTTCAAATTACTTGTAATTTTTTATTATAATTTTATTTATTTTATTTTTTAATTACATTTAATTAATATTTGCATATTTATTTTGCAGTAATGAAAAATTTTAGTGAAAATATAAATCTTTGGAATACAATGTATTATTGGTACTTTAGTTAATTATTGAATATAAAAATAATTGTAAACCGAGAAAAAAATTAACGGAATAAAATAACGGGTTAAAAACAAAATTTCTAAAAAAAAAGAGAGAACCGAACCGGAATAGAACCGGCGATTGAACCGATCAAAACTAAAACTGGAACCGGACCAAACCGTGAGAATTACGGTTTGGTTCCGGTTCTCTCATTCCAAAAACCTGAACCGACAACACCTCTGATCTACAAAGCAGTGGGTTACTTAGTTGAATCGACATACTTAGGGTGGTACCAAGGGACCAAGTTAGCCTAGGTAGAAAAAGAAATGCAGAAGGAAAAACCTGTTCAATTACAAAAACCCAATTATTATTTACTTGTAATTATTTCCATTGTCACTAACAGTTTCCCTTTTCAACCAAACACTTACACTACGGGGCTATTTGCAATAGTCTGAAGATAAGCAAACCCCACGAAGGTACTTAATAATTGCTTTGTGTTCAAGTCTCGATGATGCTTTATTTTTGAATGCCGTCGAACAAATGATCATCAATTTCAATTTTGAAATTCGATCCTTTTTTTGTTAGGACTCGTTCAAATATGTATCGAAGAGCATTTCCTGTGATTATATTTTTTTTTTTATATAATTATTATGTCACATCAATTTTTTATTATATTTTTTTTTTATTAAACTCTCTCTCCTTATTATTATACTCTTCTTTATACTTTATCATAGAATACACCCACAATCATTTCAATCCTTATTGAACTTATTTATAATATATAATTCATAATAAATATATTTATTTAAAATATTAATTTTATAATTTTATGTAAAATAAATTTTATTTTTTAAATTTTATTTTAAATTATTTTGAATAAAATATTTATACAAAATTTGTGAAAATAATATTTTTTTATAAATTAGCGTCAAGTGAGTAAATATTAAAAAAATTGAGATTATGTTAGATATTTAATAGGAGAATAGAGAAAAAATTAATTGAAATTATATTTATAAGAGAAATAAAGTGAAAATTGAGTATTTATAGATAAAAAAAGAATAAAAAAGGTATTTTTTATATTTAAACAAAAAAAAACAGTTGCCAAGGTCTCACTATTGCGCCTTCCTCATAAGAGAACCATCCACTACCCAATGGTAGTGAAAAGACATTGAGCCTCCGTTGGAGAGACTCTAAGGTTCCCAGTCCTTTTTTCATTTCCATATTTTAAATGGGAATGGCTAAAATTTTAGTAGGCCATTTTGATGGTCTCTAAAAGGTCAATGCATTTTGCATTTCTTTACATTCACTTCAATCACATTTAATGTTTTGCATTCAGGTTACACGACCAATTCCCGTCAATTAGTGAACGAGACTCATAGATTCTAGTAAAATTTTCCTGGATAAAGGTAGCTTTAGTACTTCGTCTGATTTCTTCCTTAAAATTCGGACTTATATATTAGCATTGATGGTGAGTGTTTAGTCTCTAATTCAAGAAGTTACAAAAGTTTAGTCATAAAATTATTTCTGCACTTAACATATTGAATTGATACATATTATTACGAGGAACCATTCCATCTAAATGTTTAAACAAATAGTTGAGGTCAAGAATCTGATAATCATATTTTTATACACCCTGCTCAAGTGAAAGTCAATTGGACTTGAAAACTTATATAAACCTCATTTTTCTTTATGCTTAATTAATTCAATTCGATTAATTAGTAGTTGAGGGTAATGAGTTTGAACTTAGGCCGATATTTTGTCAGAAACCATTCCATCATTATCATTGATAGGTTACACCCAAAATCTAGTTTTAACAATATTTAATAGTGTTCTAAAAAAATATATACAAATCAAACAATCAAGCGTATATAACATAAACCAAAAAGAAGAAAAGAAATATATATATAAAGAGAGAGAGCAGGAGGTAAGGTAGGGCAAATAGCACGGCTGAGATTACTTTTTGTTTTTTCTTTTTTACTGACTTAAAAAAATGCGTATAATTTCTGAATATGTGTATAAGACAAAGCAGAGAATGAAACGTCAAATCAAGCTAAAGTAATTCCTCACTTAATGGAGATAAAAGACAGTGTAATCATGTCCTAATTTAAAAGGATATATTGTCATGATTAGGCCATGATGCTTATAATAAAAAAATCACAGGTTGAGTTGGATCTTCATAAGAATTTTGTAGCCCTAACGAGGCGGAGACCGTGGGGGGGGGGGTTTGGGGGTTGTCGCTTTGGAGGCTTATTATCCTGGAGAAACAAGGAGGAGTTTAGGATTTTTTGGGTTTGGAAATTGAGGAACCATACCACTTAAAGACCCTCTTAATTACTGAAAACAACAGGTGAGTAAGTGAAAGCTATATCACCCAATTCACACGTCCCTTTCGAGCTCCTCTCTCCCTCTTTCAGGCATTGGGAATGCCAACCGCAAATGTAATTCAATTGCGGTTTGTGATGATGCATGTATTCATCCTTAAATACATTATTGTAGGTTGCATACATTTGACGCATAACATAAATATATTGAGTGAATCAGTAGACAATCCGAGTTATTTATAGCAGAAATCACAATAACATGATCTAATTGATATGTGAATCTTGCCAACAAACCACGATCGTGTTAAGATGAGAGTGTTTGACTATTTCGTAATTTAAATGCTATACGAAGATTGCCACAACGTAGAATTCTTGGAGAAAAACGTGATCTCTTTCTTCTCCGTGGGTGGTTGACACCTTCCCTCTCCATGTGTGGGAAGAGGAAGAGGATGTGTTGTATGTGGTGTGTGGCTCTTACTAATCTTAATTAGGATTTAGTAGCATCTATTTATGGACAAGCTACAAGGGCTCTCCTACACTATCAAGGAGCTCATTTATTTAATTATCCAACTAGATTCACCTAATTGGATTGACTCATTGATCAAAAATTGAATTGACCCATGATCATGGTTCTTACCTGGTTCAACTCAATTTGTTATGTGCCGACCAGTTTTTTCAATAATATGTAAGGTTTAATTTTAACATAAACCTCCCTGCAGCATTAATTTTGTGTTTTGGACTAGAGGAAAATTAGTCGAATAAATACGAATTGTTAAAACAAAAACAAAATGCAGATACAGTTATTAACGGTAAAAAGGAAAAAAAAAAAGAAAAGAAAAGAAACGGCGTACTAAAATGTAAATGTAAACAATTAAGAGAGTGAAGAGAGGGTTTGTGTTTTATTCTCCTCTCTTATTGGCCTTTATATTTAAGGGATAAAATAGAACAAATTTGTTTTCCAATTCTTCACAGTCAAGTGAGGAAATAAAAGAAAGCAGATCCAAGGTGGCTTATTCTTTTTAGCACTTACAGAGATTTTGTTAAAGGTTATTTTGATGTGCCTTTGTCTGTTTGCTATGCTTTTGAAGCTGAACAATATGCTGTAATTTTTGCGATTAATAGAGCTCACTCTTTTGGGTGGTCACGTATTTGGCTAGAAAGTGACTCTACGTACGTGGTTAATCTGTTGAAGGAACGTAGTCTAACGGTGCCTTGGAAGCTTTTGCCGAATGGTCTAATTGTATCAACCAGTTGGAGGGTATGGAATTTGTTGTCTCCCATGTTTTCAGAGAAGGGAATATTGTGGCAGATAGGTTATCCAAGGAAGCAATTTACACTAGAGCTGAGCAATGGCGATTCACTGCACCGGAGTTCTGCTCCTTTCTTGTTGAGTTTGACGTACAAGGAAGGGAGCATTTCTGTTTTGCTTAAATGTTTCGTTTCTTTTTGACATGTTTTGTTCTTTCTATTCTGTTCACAACATCGAGCTGGAAGGCTTTTATCAGCTTTGGTTTTTTGCCCTCTTTTGGGGTTGTAACATACTTTTTATCATATATTTTAATCTTTCAATAAATTTGAGTTTTGGAAGATGAAGATACTGCAGAGAAAGTGTCAACTTAATTAAAATGTTTATATTACAGTTATTGATGCTTGAGTTTCAAATTTTTATTAAAAATAAAATAAAATAAGTGGATTATTCTTGTTCGTTAAGCTGTCAACCCTATCAATTAATCATCCATCAATCACCCATCACCATAGAGTCATCACCAATCATCTCTTTCATTATTACTTTCTCAAAAGAAGTTTATTAAAAAGGTGTTATCATAAACACTCCATCAATCATGTCCTCCTCTTCTACTACTACTTCCTTATCTTTGGACCACCTTCCTCCTTCCGAGCAGCTCTGTTATGTCCATTGCACCATATGCGACACTCTCCTCGCGGTATCACTCAATATGTTTTTCTTTCTTTTTAGGTTTCTTGCTTGCATAATATTTTTTTTATAGTCATTTCATTTGTTATCACCGGAAAAGGAACTCAATCAATTTCATTTGATGTTAGAATTGACTCCAATACTAATGAGTTACAAGTTTATTAATTACTTAATATTTATTTTTTAAGTTGGGTTTTGCTTCATGTTGTTTTTTCTGCATATATAGGTGAGTGTTCCGTGCTCGAGTTTGTTCAAGACTGTTACGGTCCGATGCGGTCACTGTAGCAACATTCTTCCTGTCAACATGCGACGCTTGGTTTCTCCTTCCACTAATCACGTTAACTTCGTACCCTCCTTCTTCTCTTCCTCTCACAATCTTCTGGTATAGTTTGTCGTCATAAAAATCGATCCTTTATTTTCTAATTATTGTCATTTTCTTGTTCATAAATTAACAATTTAGTGAACTAACTTTTGTTTGGTTAATTTTACAGAATGAGATTCCAAACCCATCTCCAAAGTTCCTAACTACTCAAACAAATGCTATTGATTTTGGGGTCCCGCAGCGAAGAGCTGCTGATCATGAGCTTCCAAGGCCACCAGTTATTAACAGGTGTAAGTGCGACTGATCCGAATTTTTCTTTCATTCATCACCTAAAAAAGTCTCTTTCTAATCTTCATATTCTTTTCTAAACTTTAAAGGAAAAACAAAAGGAGTTTCACTTTGGTTTGGGGATAATATGCTATATAAAGTCTTCTTGTCAAATATAAACATAAGATTCAATTCCTTGCATGAAAAGAAAGTCTTTCTTTATTTGATCAAGAATATTTCCTGATCCAGACAATGCTTTGGGTCATAGTCTATATTCAAGATATTTCTGCTCCTATATTTCGGATTCTCTTTGAGAATTATCAAAAGATTGGTAGTTCCAGGAATAAAAAGAAAGGATTGATTGTGGAGAAAGGAATCAATAATCATCCGTCAGTTGCTATTTTGGGGCTATATTGCTTTTATTGGTTCTTTTATTTTTCATGATCTTTGTCTTTTCTCAAAGAATATAACAAGTCAACATGATCTAGAACCACTCGTGGAACTACGTACAAAACTTAGTATCCTTCAATTTTATCAAATTTAATCCACCATGTTATAGAATACTTAATTTGTGTATTAGAATCTCCCATGATCCGATTGAACTTTCATTTTCTCAAAAAAAAAAGGCAAATTGGTTGTTGAAGTTCATAATCTTTTTTTCTTGATGTTTTCATTTTATTTTTATTTTATTGGCCATTTTATATAAGCCATTTAAGATGTGCAAGTAATTAATTTTCCCCCAGGAAATATAGAGATCATGAAGAATGATTGAGGAATCTTCTCCCTAAAATTTGGTTGTATAGTATTATCTTTTGTGTGTGTGTGTGTGTGTGTGGATATGTATCAGCTTGTAGATATAGATGCACATATAACTGAATTGACAGTAGAGAAGAAGAAAAGAAAAATAAAATCATTAAGTGGAAGAAATGTGAATTTAATTTGTCCTGGTGTGTGTGTCCATTATTTCCAGCACCGGAGAAGCGACAGAGAGTCCCTTCTGCCTACAATCGCTTCATCAAGTGAGTAATGATTTCAATCCATTAACACCTTGATATTTATTATATAGCTACGTTTTTTTTTCCTTTTTTACTATCGTTACTTCGAATACCATACGATTTTAGGCATGCGTGTTTAATAATTGAGTTACCCAACTTGATTATGCTTGCATTACTTTCTCTTCTCCTTTTTTGTTTTTCTCCATAGCATTATTTTCTTGTATAACTGGAAAAATGTTGAAATTGAATGAAATATGCTTGGATGAACCAATAATGGTGCAGAGATGAGATCCAAAGGATCAAAGCAGTCAATCCTGACATAAGCCACAGAGAGGCTTTCAGTGCTGCCGCTAAGAATGTAAGATCCAACAAATTTTCTTTGTTCTAGGGTTTTATATTACTTTTCTAAATAGGGGTTTCTTTTCTTTTCTTTGTTCATCCTCTCGAATATTCTCATCGATTTAGAACTTGCCCTGAATTTCTTTTCCTTTAAATAAAGAAAATTTGATGCAGTCTATTGGGTCCTTTTTCTGATTCTATTTTGTCTTTTTTATGTCAGTGGGCCCACTTCCCCATATTCACTTTGATCTCATGCAATATCAGACTGTCAAGAAGACTAACGTGTGCCAGGTAACCTATGTTCATTCCTCAATTTAACGTTCTATTAAGTTTTGAAATAAAAGCACAATTTGCTAGGCAACCAGTTAAAGAATTATTAATTTGGTTTTTGTTGTTTTGGTTTTGTGTAGGAAGCAGATGATGTTCTGATGAAAGATGGGTTTTCTGCTTCAGCTAATGTTGGTATAACTCCTTTCTAATCCTAAGAAATGAAGTTGTTAGTCATTCATGTTTCACCAATTTTACCTGGAAAACTTTGTTCATGGTGGAAGAAATTTTAATCAAGTTCATTAGCAAGTACCCTAACTACTACTAAGATCTTAATGCTAATATTGCAGCAGTGCACTTCCTCGTTCTACCACTTTTCTTTTTACATTGTTTCGCACTGAAAATTTTGGATGTCTTATCTGAGTTTGAATGTTGACAAAATATATTTATAGCTAGCAAATTAATTAATCACTAATCCAATAGATTTATAGCCTAGAAAAGGTGGAAGGTTAGCTTTATAGTAGGAGTCAATGTAAATTAAATAATAATTATTGATAGAAAATTCTTGCTATTTTTAGTATATATATATATGCATTAAATAAATTAATAATTATTAATAGGTCTTAAAATATATATTTTTATTCATTTTTTTATAAAAATAAAATTTACTAATTAATGTATTATTTATTAATTTATTTGTTGCATGTAGTAGAATATACAACAATAGACAAAAAAAAATTATTGATCACTGATCAATATGTATGGCAAAAAGATGGCGACGTCTTTAAGATTACCCACACAATGGGTAGCCTGTGAGGCATCCTTGGGTCCCACGGATAGCCTGTCAGGCGAGCAAATTGAATCAGATTTGTTTATCCAACAACGCAATAGCATCTATCAAATTTCTTTATCCAGCAAAGCAATCGCATCTTGTCCCATTCAACAATTACGGATGGAATTTGAAGCCATGAGGTTTTTAAAACCTGGGAAGTGAGTTCACAATTGATTAATTTGTCGGATAGCGATAAGGAAGATGTTCTGAATAACTTAGCAAAATATTATGGATAATATAGAGGTTATCCTAGAGTTGTAAAAATTAAATCGAAATCGGCGAACCGAATCGGAATCGGACCGGTTAAAACTGGAATCGAACCGAAACTAGAACCGGAACCGGCATACCAAAACCGGTGCTTTACGGTTTAGGTTCCGGTTTCTCGTTTTAAAAACCGTCGAACCGCCAGTTTAACCGACGGTTTGAACCGGCGGTTCACTGAACCGTTGGAACCGGCGGTTTCAACGGTTATTTTCTTTTTTTTTTGTTTTTTTAATTTTTTCAACTCTATAAATACTCCACCTCATTCTTACCAATTTTACACCATTTTTAATCTCTCAATCTCTTCTACACTCTCTCAAAAATTCATTTTTCTATAAATTATTATTATTAATTACTAATAGAATAGTTAATTTG
>CAODLS013870276.1:0-15201 GCA_948243855.1 Flueggea neowawraea
AGAGAACCAATTTAGTAGTTTATCTTGACGTCAATGTGCAATAATAAATATCCAGAAGTCACAATTTGTTCTAGACCAAGTTTTCAATAATCTAAACAAGGTGGAAGAAGGAATCCTCTAAAAGGGCGCAAATTGATAAAATATTATCTATAAACCAAACCCAGGAAAATCTAAGAAAATACTCTTACCGAACTCTTAGGCATTGAAGGAGTAACAGGTATCAATTGCCTTGATTGTTTGATTGCCAATTCCTCAAGCCTTTGAGTCTGAACAGATAACTGTAGAAAGATTGAAAAATATCATCATATGAACTCATGCATAATTTGATGGACTAATAAAATATATGTGATACACACACATATACAAAGAGGAAGCATATGTAAATGATGCTACCTGAGGAGCTGCGCGAGTTCGTGGTGAAGCCTGAGTCAATGCTTCAGCCATATTCAGACCAGCCAAGGCACTTGGAAGACTCAGCACTGGAGCAGCGATGCTTTGTACAGTCAGCGAGGAACCGGTGTTACCACTTCCAATTACAGATGGAACCTCTGCCAAAGCCGATGTCCATCCCTCACCACCAAGCAAAGCAGAACTACCCACAGGTAAGCTCTGGACAGCTGAATTAAGGGTAGGAGAAGAAACCCTTCCTATATCAGCTCCTGCTTGTCTATCATCACTTCCCAGAGAAGGAAAATCCTTTTCAAACACTGCCTTCTCAATGCTACTACCAATACTACCCCCAGAAACCAAGTCATTTCCATTGACATGATTGCTGTTACTACCATTCTTCAAGTCCAACGGAACTCTTCGAGGCAACACCTCATTCTGTTTCCTTGATATCAATGAATGGGAGCGCCTCAGGTCCTTTTCACTCCTGCTGGTTAATAAGCTTCCTAATGGATCATCAAGATCCCAATGATCCACAAAGCTGGACCTTTCTTTGTCCCTTTCACTATCTTTATCACGGTGACTTCTACTAAAACTACTGTAAGCATGCTTTGCAGACCCATTAGTAACACTCCTTCGTGAGTTAGACGAAGATGATCTGTCCAAAAAAGCTGAACGAGGGGAAGCAAAATCACTTGTGCTTTTAGAGATCCTATTTCTAGTATGATGTGCCGCTGAAGAGATATCTGTTTTCCAATCAAAAGAAAATTATCTTCTAAGAACATAAATATAGAATTTAAAACTTCAGATAAGAAATTATGAAGTACCTGACTGAGAAGAGGATGTAGCAAAGTGGTGGGCTGAACCGCCACCACCTGAAACACTTCCAGTACTTCTCAACCATTCTGGAATTAATGAAGGTTCACTTCTTTCCATAAGGAGCAGCTCTGAGCATCATCAGCTTAAAAAGGAAAAAACTCTTCTTTGACCGTCTTCACAATCTCCCAACTATAAGACTGTTGGGCTTCTAATGCAAAAAAAAATACCACAGCCTAGTCTTCTCCCCACCAAACAACAGTATCAGTTGCCACCACAGACCACACCGCCACTAATAAACCAACTTAACAATTATCCTATTGAGAACTTGAACAAATAACCACAACAGGAGCTCTTGTAAGTACCTTGAGCGAGTAAAATATGCTTTTATTAGCCGCAAATCATATAAGAAACAAATGAATTTCAAAGCAGAACTCAAACCCAGGAAATCACTATTAAACCAATGCAACAACACCACCACAAACACTTGAGAATGTCAAAATAGATTAAAACAATACAAGTCAAATCTAACGCCCCCCTCAGCCACTCTACGCCTGCTCCATCGACTGAAGCATGGATTTGCAGATTAAAAAACAAATATGCCGAAGAGGAATCAATAGCCGGTCATCTCTAACAAAAGACCAACGACCCCCATAAACCAAAAGCAGAGCAGCAATGTACGGAAACGAGGAAACAGCACCGGCGAATCTCGAACTGGAGTCCAAACTATCAAACACTCCAATTCGAAACAATAGAAATACCTAAAATAAGAGACAAAATCAGAGCGCCACGAAAAAACAATGCTCAGAAACACAAACCCTATTAAACTATTCATACAACGACGTATTCCACAACCAGCAATGTTCTAGGGATTGAACCCACAACAACAGCGTAGTCCAACAATCGTATTCACTACCAAAGCTATTTATTTGTATTTAATAGTATTTATTGGAGTGAAATAGGGAGAGAGAGAGAGAGAGAGAGAGAGAGAGAGAAAGAGAGGACTAACCCTAGCAGAGATAGAGAGAGACTGCAACGATTGTAGGTAACAGAAACGAGTGAGGGCAAAACGTAACCGTTTCGACAAAAACGGTTATTCGGGGGAGGCAATATATACGAGTTCGAGTCCCAAACAAATGCGTTTCAGGCGGTGACAGAGAGAGAGGTCTCGCGAGTGTAAGCAAAGAGGCAGAGAGAGAAAGCGAGGGCCGGTGAGAGAGATGGAGGGATTTATGAATGGTGTTAATGGGAGGGTTTGAGAGTTGTCACAGAGACGATAAAATTAGGGTTTTGTTGGTGACGCAGAGAGATTGGGGGAGAGGCGTAATTTCTGTTGGTGTTGGATACTGAGAATGAAACGTATGAAGAACAGCCTCTTCTTCTAAGAAAATTATGCTTTTGTTTGTAATTTAATTTCTTTATTAATTTATTATTTTTTAACTTCTCTAAAATATCGTTTGTTGGACTTTTCTTGGTCCGACCCTTTTGGGTGGCCTTGTCAAAGAAGTTTTGGTTTTGATTTCCAGACGGTGCGTTTTAGGCATCAAAGGAAGTGCTCCAAGCCTCCAATCATATTTTAACAAAATGGATTTTGGGTCGGTTAAATATATTTCTAGATAATCCCCGAATACATAATGTGATAATTATACCTTGCACATACGATTATTTTCAATATTTAGAGAACATATCTTATGTATACATATTATATTTTGATTTCATCAATTTTTTTATACAATTTCTTAATTGTCACATACATGATGCAAATTTTTATGTCAGTATGGACTCCTTTCTTTATCTCTCTTTTATAATTCTCTTTGTTTACTCTCTTCTTATCCCCCTCTACGGAGTCGCTCTATCTCTCTCATGTCCTCTATCATCTTCACTTTCACCGCCTTCGACCTTCACTCTCATGTCGTCCTTGCTTGTCCTCTATGTTATTAGCCTCTTCTACGTTCTTTTCTTTCATCCCGTTATGTTGGTTCTGCTTATCTCATTTATGAATGTGCGCCGGTCAAATCTGACAGTGGTTTCTCCCCCCCTCTCTCTCTCATTCATCCTCATCGGCCTTCAATTTTCTCCACTGTCTTCTTCCAGCAATATTTGTTATTCGCGTGTCGCACGCCATAAAAATTGCACCTCTCTGCCACAAATCTAATTTGTTTTGGTGGTATAAAGGGGGAAAAAAGAAGGAAGCAGATGGCTCTTTGGCAGCAACTAGGATTTTATAAAAACCCTAGCTTTTATCTTCATCTTTCTTGTAAAAAAAACATTTGAAAATTACAATTATTTAGTTTATAAGCATCTGCTGGAAAATGTTGGCAGCTACATTTTCATTCACTATTATTTACTTTTTTGAAAATCAAGTTTCTGAGTTTCATTTGTGTGACTAATTAAACCATAAAATCTAGAAACCATACTCTCACCAATTCAAACTTATGCTTATTTATTTGGATATTCCATATGGGAGATTTAGAAACCATTCTGTTGGGAACAATATTGATTGTTCTAAACTTTATAAAAAAATAAACACTTTTTTTTAGATGCCATTTACAGTCAAAGTTATAACTTGTTTATATCTTTTTTATAACTTGTTTTTGTTGAACAATGATGAATAACATACAAATACTTGTTCAAAGAGTTGTTTATAAGCTGTTTGAAAGTTGTTTATAAGTGTTTATAACTTCTTTATATGTTATTTATAAATTTTCAAAGAGTTGTTTATAGGTTGTTTGAAAGTTGTTTATAATTATTTATAACTTGTTTATATGTTGTTTATAACTTGCTTATATTCAACAGCAATGGATATACAAATACTTGTTCAAAGAGTTGTTTAAAAATTGTTTATAGGTAGGTGTTTATAACTTGTTTATATGTTATTTATAACTTGTTTATATTCAACAACAATGGGTATACAAATACTTGTTCAAAAAGTTGTTTAAAAGTGTTTATAAATTGTTTATATGTTGTTTATAACTTATTTATAAATATCATTTAAACAACATATAAATAAGTTCTAAACAAGTCTGAAAAATGAACAGACTTTTAAAAAATCCTAAACAAGTCCTAAACAAGTTTTGAACAAATATAAATAACATATAAACAAATGTAAACAACATATAAACAAATATAAACAACATATAAACAATACTTAACAGTTTCAAACAACTCCGTAAAAATATAATTTTCAAAAGTTGGCTCAGTACCGCGTGTAATTTTGAAAAATCTACAAAAACATTGAAAATTGACATAGTGAATTCATAATTTATGTATCTCAATAGTGTGTATATGTAACTGACCCATACATAATTAGGTCATTTACATAATCACTTGGCCCAAAAATATCAATTACATATTCATAAGTCAACTTCTAATATTTGGGTAGATTTTTTAAAATTGCACTCTATCGAAAAAATTTTCTAAATTACATTTTTATAGATTTGTTTGAAACTTGTTTAGGTTTTGTTTAAAGTCTATTTATTTTTTAGAATTTTTTAAAATTTTTTAGAACTTGTTTATATGTTATTTACATTTATTTATATATAGTTTATATATATCTTTTTTATGTGTTATACCTTGTTTTAAAACTCAAAGTTATAAATATATTGTTGATATATTGTTTATATGTTGTTTTATGTTTTTGTCCTGATCAGAATTGATTGAATGTTGTTTACAAACATCATATACACACTATATAGATAAAATATAAATAACATACAAACAAATATAAACAGCATACAAATAAATATAAACGACATATAAATAATATATAAACAACATATAAACAAAAGACCCTAATTTTTTATTTTCACAACATGTTGATGACAATTTAATTCAATGAATTTGCACCAGCTTCAACCGAACTACGAATAGCAATTAAGCATAGGGATGAAGTCTGGTCTTATACTCACAAAATTTGTTTCAAAGAAACCATAGCCACCGCTAGTCAACCCAGATATGGCGAGGAGAGGAGAGAAGCTGTCGTGAGATCTAGATGGTGCACATTCGTAGACGAGATAAGCAAGACGAACATAACAGGATAAAAAAGAGTGCAGAGGAGGCCGATAACAAATAGGACAGACGAGGACGACGAGAGAGTGGAGGTTGAAGGCAGCGGAAGTGAAGACGAGAGAGAACATGAGAGAAATAGAGTGCCATGACACAAAATCGGGCGAAAACTGGCATACGAGACGAACCGTCTAAACAAGCCCGACCCATATCATACAAGCCTTAGAGTACAATAAATAATTATAAGTAAATTTATTTAATGACTAAACAATAACAAAAACAAATCCATAACCCACAGATAACTAGTGTAGAGTTTCTAACAAAACAGATAATATAAGGCCTAAACAATAAGACACTCTCTGCTGATAAAAACATCTCATTGGGCGCAGAGTATCAGATAATTGTTATCAACAAAACTTGAAAAATAAGTTTTAAAAACAAAACAAGAAAAAAAAAAGGGGTCAAAACCCAGTGAGGGATAACACTCCAGATCACCTCTTACGTGTCTCACAGAGACCGTTTTAAAAATATTTTCAGAAAATACCATATACGCGTATACATTGTATACTATTAGTATACACTTGTATTTCTACAAATAAAAATTCAAAAATTCCTTCTGAAATCTTTCGCAAACAAAATAGACAACAAACAATCAAACAAATTAAATAAATAAATCAAATCAAATATTTATTTTCAAAATATTTACTACATAATAAAACATTTAAAAACCAATAAAACCAAAATCAAACGAAATATTTAAATAAATACTAATTCAAATATATAATAATTTTTAGAATACATTTGCCATAACATATACAACCAGCGTAAATATCATACAGTTAGACAATATGACTATATAAAATATATATATATATATATATATATATATATTATATAACAAAATTAGACAAATTCCAAATTATGTGTGGACTACTGCCACATAAATGAATCGATATCAGACCTCAACTCATACGTGGACTACTACTACCAAATAAATCAACTACCATGTGTTTGCGCTGGAACATATGGTTATCATCTTACATGGTAACTAGGCCTTCACAATGGTATACCAATGGTTGCGCTTACCTCGTAGCATAGGTGTCCCAAGTTAGATTAAAAAAATTAATACAATTTCAAACCAAGCAAGCATGCAAATCAAATATTTATTCTATAGAAAATATATATATTTAATATTTGTTTAAATATAGAAATCAGAATCGGATTATTGATCATAATAGTAATATCAGAAATATATTGATATTCAATAGAAAACGTATTACAGAAAATATGTGTGATTTCAGAAAATCAAAATTAATACAATTTCAAACCAAGCAAGCAAGCAAATCAAATATTTATTCTACAAAAAATATATATATTTAATATTTGTTTAAATATAGAAATCAGAATCGGATTATTGATCATAATAGTAATATCAGAAATATATTGATATTCAATAGAAAACGTATTACAGAAAATATGTGTGATTTCAGAAAATCAAAATACTTATTACAGAAACATGTTAAAATATAGAACAAAATATTTATTATGAATTTCATAATAAATATCAAAACAAAATATTTATTTCAAAAATATACTTAAATTAAGACAGAAATATTATTTTAGAACAGAACATTTATTTTAGAAAACAAAATGATTTCCAAAATAAATTTCATATATAATTCATACATATCAAAACAGATAAGTTCACAAGATACAACCTATATGTCTGAAACTGTTATCACACTCATCTGGACACTGAGCTAATAATCTAACTCATGGTCTAGTAAATGACTGATCACCTCGAAAATCGAGCAGAACTGAAAACATAAATTTATCCTATTGGGATCAAACACGATAACTATGTCAATACTAAATATACGAAATGCAAATATAAATGCAGATATTCATTTGACATCTAAAAATTTATTTCGGTCGAAGATCTATCGTTCTAGTCTCGAAAATCGAAATCTACATAAAATTATAATTTAGTCCCTGAATTTTATAAAATTACATTTTAGTCCCTAACTTCTCAAAAAATTATGACAAGCCCTAAAGTTTTCAAAATTTATAAATTAGTCCTCTAAGTATTTTAAAATTATAATTTAACCCTATAATTTATAGAAATTACAAATTTGTTCCCAACTTATAAAAAATTACATGGCAGAATGCAAAATATCAGGTTTAGTCCTTAATTTATTCAGAGTCATGTAAAATTTTGTTTTTAATCCTTTTGTTATAAAATTACACTCAATGGTCCCTAATCTCAAACCAAGCGGAATTCAACAATTTCAGTCCATCCAATTCACTCAAATTAGTCCCTGGAATTCGTATTCACCCTCGGTTTGGTCCAAAACCACCTCAAACCGTCCAAATCATCCTTAAAATTTTCTGGCCGTAATAACCCATTAAGAAATAATCCTCAAATCATCTTATCCAACCTTCATTTATGTGTTTCCATATCAAATTCATCAAAATCCAACAAAAACGGATCCAAAAACAAGCAAAAACCGTTTTGGATCCGAAGCTCAAAGGTTCCCGAAACCCATTTCAAAATTCAACAAAACCCAATTAAAATAACCACAAGAAATGAAGAAAATGATTACTTTGACTCAAATCTTACCTTGATTGAAGAAAATAATGAACGAAAAAGCAAGGAGAATTGAGAGAAAATCGGGTTTTGATGTTTGAAGTTTCTGGGATTAAGCGGCGAAGAACGAAGAAGAAAGAAATGAAGAACAAATGGGTCTGCTGGGTTTTAAAAGAAAGAAACGAAATGGTGTCGTGTTGGAGGACTAAAACGGCGTCGTTCCACTTATTCCCAACACAGCTGCCAACGACATGTGGAGGCATCGGACGACATGCACACACAATCAAATGACACGTCGTTTCAATTAACATCACAACATACATACACCAGCGAACGGAAAACTTGTGACGCGGACGACAACTCCAAATATGCGTGAAACGACTTGTCGTTTCATTTAAAGCACAACTAAACTGTAGTTCGTTCCCTGATTTATTTTCTTCCAATTTTCTTTCCTTTTTCAATTCCAATCAATTTTTACTCATTATAACTTCTCAATACACTTCAAAAATTTCATTAACATAAACAAAATTCAACACTCTAAAATATCATTAATTATTTAATTAATATTTTAAATTAAAATTAATCTGCCAAAATAATTAATTCCAAAAATATTTCAATGAAAAAATACCGGAATAAATAGTCAAAAAATTAAGATATTAAATAGAGAGACCGTAGAGAGGAAGGGTGAGAGAGAGAGAGAGGAAAGAGAGAAAGATAGGAAGAGAGTAAACAGAGAGAGAACTAGAGAAGATAGATAACGGAGGGAGTCCAACGTGACTTAAAAAAATGACATGTATAAGAGAATTCGAAGGGTCTATAAGAAATTTGATGAAATCAAAATGTAATATGCATAGGTAACTCATGCGCTCAAAATATTGGAAACAATTGTATATGCACGATATAATTATCACTACATAATTTGGAAACAAAAAAATTGTAACACCTCATAATAGCAGGCGGTTGAAGCTAGCAGGTCAAACAAGTCTCACATCATATAAGTGTATATAGATGGAAATGTTTATAAGTATAACAATATGGCTACTTAAGTAACTCAAGCTTGAACTTTTGGGCTTTGTGGTTAGAAACTCATTAGTTATTGGATGTCGCTTAAAGACAGTTGCGTACTTATAAATCATGACAATTATGGTATCAGAGTCATTTCACTTGTAAACGTGAATAGTAGTAGGGCAAACCTCAAAAGTTTAGAGGGAGTTCCTGAGTCTATATAAATCTCACATCAACAAGTTGAGTATAGACAAATCTTACTCTGACAAAATACATGAGAGATTCTAGGTATCATGATTAAAAGGCTTAACAACAAGGATGTCACTAACTTAATAGGGTTTTTTTACTAAATAAATAGGAATTGCATTCCTTTTCCTTGGCTAATCTGCAGGTGATTTGAGGTAAAGACAGAGCATCGAAAACTTTTCTTCTCAAGCACTTAAAATTATTCTTGTGAAAAAACAGTATTTTGTATTATTAGTCTTCTATGTATGAGCGTTGTACGTAATTAAATTTTAGTAGCCATTTTTCATCATAAAAATAAGGAAAAAATAAAATTATATAATAAAAAATAATTATAGTAATTTAAAATTGAGAAAATGGATAAAAGTGTCCAAAAATTTCCTTAAATTTTGATATTTATAAGTGTTATGATTATAATTGTTAAATAAAAGCGCTTACTTTTTAAATATTAGCGAATAAGGACAACAAAAGCATATTGTTGGGCTGTTTCTGCAATTTATATTTTAACTTACATAAACTGTTATTTTTTGACTAATTAAGAAATAACAATTTTTAGAATATATTTTACGATAATTATTTGAGGTTTATATAAAAGTATTTAGAAGAAAAATATCTTGTCTGTGTATAAGGCCGAATTTGAATTCGAAAAAAAAAATAAAAATTGAAATTAATATTACAATTTTTTCAATACTGAAAAAAAAACTATTAAAGCTTTCATGACGACTAGATGAAGTTCAGATGTTATGTGACTTAATTATTTGTTTAAGATCTGGGTTATGTGACTTAATTCTTTGTTCGTTATCATTCTTCTTGTTGTGGATGGTTTTGACTTGGTCTTTTGTATGGTTGGCACTTTATGATTTATGGATTTAGAAACCGAGGGGTGGCCGAGCGGAACGAGGCACACTGACCTCCGTTTGCGGCGCGGGTTCGAGATGTGGGAGCGACGTAAGTCTTGATTTATCCAGTTGTCACTCGGGCCAGTGTCGCATTGAGCTGGGTTGTTCAGGGCCGACCCGCTTGTCCTCGGTGAGGTGCTACGGTGACCACACTCGTGATCCGGCCCAAATCCGTGTCGGATGTCAGCTATGACTCAAAGGAACATTTCGTAGCTGAGATGATACCTTTTGTTTAAGCCTGTATAGTAAAGCCCAACAGGAGTACATTATCTACCGGTCGTCTCACCTCCTCTTTTTTCGGCAAAAAAAAAAGAAACAAGACCAATATGCTAATTGTGTTTTTTTCCTTTGAAATGGTTGAAGATTTTGATGAATCTGTAGATAAATAAGTATAAGTTTTTTTCCTGGATTTTGATCAATTAACCAGGAATTCATTCGTGAGGTTAACCACTGGACAACCAAGCTTTATTGGCTCTTCAGGAGGTACTTCGACCATTTCTCAAAAAGTTGCATTTGAGTTCATACGTATCTACATTTTTTTCCCATTAACTATTCTTAAAAATGTATCTACGTTGATACATACTATATTTACCACGTCTTGTACTTTTTGAGTTTTGACTGACTGCAGGCATGGATTCATTTATGAAAGAAACATCTTAATTTCCATTGATATCATCATAAATTGAATTCCAACCCTCTCAAAAATTTAAATATGTCTGATATATACTACTAGTTATCAAGTTTAAGAATTTCAGTGTATGTGCATTTTTAGCTAAAAATTGAAAATCTACTGTATTGTGAGGAAGAGAGAGGCGAATGGTGGTGGTGGATCTAGACATGGCCTCGGTTCATGAACCAGTGGTTCCGGTTTAAGGACCCCCATGAACCGGAACCAAATCACTATTCACTAAGGCGGTTCTGGGCGGTTCAATTCTGATTTTGATTTGGGGCGGTTTGGGTCTGTTCGATCTACAATTTCGGTTTGGTTTGGTTCAATTCTGATTTTGGTTAAAATTGATGGTTTAGAGAGAAAACGTGAACTGAAGGAGTAGCAACAGAGGGTAATTTGGTTGTTGAAGTAAATTGATTTTATAATGGAGGGTAATTTTATCTTTTTGTATTTTCTGTCAAGTAAAACAAACAGAGTTAAGAGTGAAGGATCGAAATGACTAATTTAAAACTCGTAGGTACCGGGAGAGATATATCACTAAACCTCAGGGACCGCCATGGATTTCGTCCTTTGTTTTTTCATATTTGTTCAACACATAATATATTCATCATCCAACAAAAAAAATGTTGTGACATAAGTTATCTAGCTACATTCTATTACCGGTTGACATCCCCTTGAAACTAAAATAAGTCTTATGGATAACATACAAAAGTATGCCTCTATCAATTGGATGTTTGAAAGGAAACTAGAAATATCTTAAGAAAATATACAAATCTCATATCTTTCTTGGTTGGAAAACCCCCTATTCATCATGTTAGAACTCATAAAAAATGTGTTATTTTCTTATTTTTTTAGTATGCATTTCACTCAACTCACCAAAAACAAACATAATAAATATAGTATGGTGAAACCAACGTTCGTTGGTCTAAATGAATGAGGACTTGAATCTCTTAAGCAACCACTTGAATGCAAACACTCATGGAAATTTTGGTATTGTGTATGGAGTATACGACAATTAAAATGTCGCATCTGCTTGTGGGTCTTTGTAGTACCCGAAAGACATAACTATATCGCTCATGCAAACCTTTTTTTAATTAATTAGCAAAGTTAAGATATTGTTTCTATTTAATTCAATTTTGACTTTAATAAATATAAATTGCTTGCTCTTTTTTTTTTTTGGAAAGTTACAAGAGAATACTTGAAAACAATTACTATAAGGGTCTATTTGTATTGCATAATTGGAATTGGAATTAGAATTGGAATTGTAATTCCAATTTTTCTGGAATCGGAATTGCATCAGAATTCTGATGTTTGGATAACATAAGGAATTAGAATTGAATCAAAATTAAAATATGATCAAAATTATAATTGATTATTTAAATAATTATTTCATATACATTAAATAATTAAAAAAATTTAGAGAGAGGGAGAGAGAGTGTGAGAGGAAGGGAGGGAGAGAGAGAGATGGAGGAATGGAGGGGAGAGAGAGAGAGAGAAAAGGAGGGAGGGAGAGAGAGATAGAGGAATAGAGGGTAGAGAGAGAGGGAGGGAGAGAGAAGGAGATAGAATGAGAAAGAGGGATGAAGGGAGGGGGAGAGAGAAGGAGATAGAATGAGAAAGAAGGATGGAGGGAGGGGGAGAGAGAGAAGGAGATAGAGTGAGAAAAAGGGAGGGGATAGAGAGAGGAATGAAGGGATAAAGAGGGAAAGAGAGAGAAAGGAAGGGAGAGGGAGAGAGCAAGGGGGAGAGAAAGAAAAGTGGAATTGATAATCTTAGGAGTAGGGCTAAGAATTGAAGCATATCTTATTATAATTTTTAGGAATTGAGCATGAAATTGGACTTGCAAATTTTGTTCGTTAGCCAAACAACAAAATTGGGATTGATTGGGCTCAATTCCACGATTCTTAGCTCAATTCTTGGACAACCAAATGGGCCCTAAGGCATCATTTGGATGTTGGAATTTGAGCATGGAATTGGGGAAAATTTGGAATTGGACCCAACTAATTCCAATTCTCAAAAAAAATTTCATAGAATTTATGTTGGATTAATTACAGTATACACTATGATTGGAACCTCCTATTACAAACTCACTGTAGTTAGCATTTTTTCTTAATTTTGAACCCTCATATTACAATTCAAATGGATGTTATTCTTAATTCATACGGAACAAATTAGTATTCAGTCATTTGCTATCTTTTTTTCTCATTTGGTTGTATTTCCTTATCTCTAATCTTTCTCTCTCTTGCTTTCTCCCATCTCTCTTTGTCTCCCTCTCTCCTGTTTGTCCTCTGTCTCTCTGCCATCTCCCTTCCCAATGTCCTCTCATCCGCTCTGCCATATTCCTCATCTCCCTCCGCTCCCTCCTTTCGGTTCGCGTCGTCTCCATCTTATCCTTTTTTGATCTTGTTTGTTGCATCTCCTTGTTGTTCGTTGCATCTCGTCTCGGCTTTGATTTGGAATTCTCCGCCGCTGATCTACTTTTCTTCACTGCAGATCTACTATTCTTCGCCTCGGATAGTGTCATCGTCGTCCCTCATGTCGCCTTTCTTCCTCGCCCTTGGTCTTCGTTTTTCCATGTGCGTCGTTGTCTTCTTCCTTGCCTCACATTCTGCTACTATCACTGGATCTAGCTTCGATTGTGGCGGTTCTAGAGGCATTTTTTTCTTCTTCCTCGCGCTCCACATCTCCTACTCCCTCCGCCTCACTCTCCTCCTCGCTCTCATGTCCTCCTTAACCAGATCTGGCCGCTTGAAGAAACCCTAGCTTGCTGCATTTTTTTGTGTTTTAAAAATATTTTTAAATGTTAATAATTGTTTAAAACTATTTATTCAGTTATATTTAGTTTTTTGTTTTTGAAAAAATTGTTAAATGTTTTTGAAGGTTTATTAAAGAAAGGTCTCAAAAAAGTTTATACAGAGTTGATTAAGGTTGTTTTTTATTTTTGAATTTTATTTTAATTTTCTTAGATGTTTAAAAGGTTTGAAAAAGTTTTTAGTTTAATAAGATTTTAAAACATGTTATTTAAGTTTATTTTAAAGTTTTAAACAGATTTCTAAAAGTTTATATTATAGGTTTATTTTTCTATTTAAGTTTATATTTTTATGTTTATAGGTTTATTTGTCTATTTAAGGTTTATTTTAAGTTGATATTGAAAAGAAATTGCTCTTTTTAGTTTTCCAAAAGATTTATTTCAAGTTGATATTGAAGTTGAAAAAACAAGTAATCTAAAAAAATTGGAAAGGAATAAAATGAAGAAATGTTATTTTAAAACAAAGAAAATTTTATTTCAAGTTGATATTTAAGTTGAAAAAAGTAATCTAAAAAATTAAAAATAAAATTTAGAAAGGTTTATTTTAAGTTGATATTTTTGTTGGAAAAAAAATAATAAAAAAAAAGTTGAAAAAGGACTAAAATAAAAAAAAATAACAGACACTAAAATTAAAAAAATAGAAAAAAACGAATACAAGCATGTGATGTAAGGAAAACAGAGATCTCCGTATCAAATGAGAAAGGATGTGGTATGATATGATAAAAAATCAATAGAGCGGTGTATTTGTAATTAATTTTTTAAACAGATATATTTTTAGTAATTGGCCCATTTATATTTTACACTGAAAGTGCGCAAGCAGCATAGCCAACAGGAATCACCAAAGGATCGAATACCTACCTCGATTCTAGTAAAAACAGCGATGCACAGCGGAAGAATAGGATCTCTATAAACTTCTATAGCTGAACTGCAATCCGCAGAGATGAGAATAGCTGATGAATACGCTGTCTAAGTGCCTCTTGAGACCGGATTGATTAAAAGAGAAAAACTGTGTTTTTCTCTCTGTTCTTTGCTTGAAGAAAGTGAAAACAGTGATGATAGAGGGGGAGAGATGCATGAAAGTGAGGGGCAGAAAAAAGACGTAATTCTTCTGCTCTTATCCCTCTCTTTCCTTATCTACATCAGATAAGGTAATTATCTCCTACATGGGCTTTTCTCCACATGGGCTTATTATTATAGGTATTAATAAGCCCACAACCAAATATAATTAAATGGTTGGGCTCGTCAGTTAACCAAACAACTGATGGACTCGGACTCGACCCATTATCGTCATGGGCTGACCTGATTTTCCAACATCTCCTACTCGCATATGGTTAACACTCTCATAACTATGCTCGATCTCCTTATCATACATGCAAATAGACCAACATATCTCCTTATCATACAATGATATTGACCAACAGATCCTTACTATAGTTGTGTCTTCAATACAAGCTTTAATCTGCAAATAAAAGTTATGTATGCCTTTTTCTTAGTTTCACAATTGATGCTTCCACTCACAATTTGATCTCTAGGAAGCTTAACTAATGTTCACATATCATGACTGACAATGATAGACGCCTATACAAATATTGAGACTGGTGCGAATGTGTCCCAAAAACGATCTTCTCCTCTTACATTAAACGATCCACTTTAGCCAAGTTAACTTGCTCAGTGGACCATGCTAGGTCGAATCAATCATGACCATTAACAATACACCAAAGTAACCTAACTTAACTAAGTGTTTCGAATGCGTTAAGGGTTTTAAGGGTTGAGCTGCCGA